>VNJR01004209.1:596850-639376 GCA_008042585.1 Drosophila punjabiensis
AAAAAAGGGGGAAAGGGGGGGGGGGGGGGGGGGGCGATTCTGTTCACATGGAAAAATTATGGTTGCCTTGCTGACTTCTAGTTTCTTTTTCCCCTCTTTCCTTCTTTTTTTTTTTTTGTCCATGATCATCGTTATTATCAACACCAGTTAAGCAATAACAGTTGGCAGGGAGAAAAGCGGGTGGGAAAACATTGGAAAATGGGGGACAATGGGGTAAAATTGGGTAGAATGTGGGGGGGGGGGGGNGGGGAGGGGGTGGGGGGGGGGGGGGGAAACGTTGGGGGCTTTAGTGATTACAAGAACCAACTAATAAAAACAGACAACCAAAAACAGAGGGCGAATGCAAAGGAGCGCTCCTTCGGCGCATAAACATACAAGGAATTTGAAGGAAAAAATTACAGTAAACACTAGGAAGAGGGAATGATCCTGAAATTAATATACAATAAAGAAAATTGAGAATAAAATGCATTTAAACAAGGTATTTTGATTAATAAATAAAATACTAATTTTTATATAATTCATTTGAAAGATATTATTTATTTTAAATATTTAAAGATTTAAACTTGACTAAAACTACAATTTTTTAATCCAAAAACACACCTAAGAAAAGCCAACAAAGAAAATATAATGAACTATGGAAAGTGTGACCATTTTATTTGAGTTACATGCAGTTGGTCACATTGGAATTTAAAATTATTTATTCAAACAGACTCCAAAACCAATCAATGCTCAATTTATTATAATTAAATGGGATTTACATAATGTGACCTTAGATACTAAATGCCTTTCAATTTTCCATGGTCACACTAAAATTTTGCAAAACTCATCTATCTAGCTTATAAAACTTGCAACCAATTTTAATTTTATATATATGTTTCTTTTTTGCATTCAAGTTGTTAGAGGCAAACTTATATAACTTAAATATAAAGTTAAATTTTATCGAGGCAACACTGTACAAAAAAGGGAGCGAAAAAAAGAAGAAGCTGCTGAGTGGAGCAAGGTCTAGTGCACATGAAGTGCACTTTGCATACACACACCAAGATGCAGATATGTGCCATCATCATCATCATCAGCAGCAGAGAAAGAGAAAGGTAGAAAGAGAAAGAGAGAGAGAGAGAGAGAGACATAGAGATGGGAGAGTGAGCAGGACAGAGACAATGACACTGAAGATGAGAATTAACCCATGGAAAAAGGTAGACCATATGACCATATGACCCGAACCCCAACATCATGGCTTTAGAGTTTCAGCAAAAAGGATACTTGGGCATATGTGTGTGTGTGTGTGTGTGTGTGCTCGGACAGGGACATGGACAGGAGCAAGGCACCTGCAAGAGCTGTTAAAGTGTCATTGGGTTGTTGTCATAGTCATTGTCAACGTTGTCGTTATCTTTATTTCACATCAACGACATTGTTGTCATCATCATCATCATCATCATCATCATCATCATTGTCGTCATCGCCATCGTCATCGCCATCGTCATCGTTATCGTCATTCGTTGAAATCTCTTCGCCGTTGCAGTCGCCGACTGTGTCCAAGCTGTGCTGAGAGTCTGGATTTTTTAGAGCTCAACTTATGTGGTTTATATAGCGGAAAATAGCGGGAAACTAATGAAGTTTAAAGCTAGGGAAAAATTAAAGAACTATAAAGCGGAGCTGGTATTATATATTGAAAGATTTTTAGGACATTTCTGCGATTATTAGTCATACTCTTTTTAGTTTATATACGTTATTTACTTTAAATACATTTATTACTATTTAAAAAAATTCTCTAAGCTGATATTGATCTTTAAAAATATTACCAAGACTGGGAAGTAACTTTATGTTTATTTTTTTAAATGATATAAATTTGTTAAAGCAGATTTTAGAGCGCTGAAAACTTGCTTGCAATGAAAAATAAATTATTTTTACTTTAAGTATATATTTAAAAATTATACATTTATAAAATAAAAACATAAAAAAATAAATACAAAATTATATAATTAAACAAATTATATAGACTGCTTTTAAAGTACTAAATTTATAGATTTATAGTTAAAATTAATTAAATATATTTTTTTTAAAGCAAAAAATTAGTGACAACTGCTTTAGAGTCACTAAAAAATTAGGTAAAAATGTTCAATAAACTACAACGAATGGCTTTTGTTTTAAAAAATTAATAATTTAAAAATTATTTCCAACTTTGATTAGTTTTATTAATACTCAAAAAAAAATCATTTCCAAGAAGAAAGATATAAAAATGAAAACAAACTCTGCCACTTTCTACATCCTTGAAAATTAGAAAGCAATCCAGTGAACCCGATAAGCCAACACTGTGTCCAAGGATGCACTGGCTCCGCCCCCGGACTTGGAGCCGTAACCGTTCCCGTAACGTAACGTAACCATTGCCGGAGTTTTGGACCAAAGTCTCATCATCATTGTCGACAACAAACAACAAACAACAGTGAGCTGTGGCTCTCTGGCAATAACAACACGAACAACAACGGCAGAAGGCCCCGGCCAAGCCAAGCCAAGCCAAGCCTTCATCAACAATTTGCAGTAGGAAAAACAAGGGAAATCGACCACCCACACATGCACACATGCACATGTCACACACAGATACAGCACAAACACACAGAGAGAGGGGAGGTGAAACCATTAGCCAGCGAACAGCATCTACATATTAACGTTACGGATATTTTCCTACCAAATTGCAAACACGGAGAAACGAGAAACGAGAAAGGAGAAAGGCAAACGGCGAATGGAGAACGGAGAAGGTTCGTTTGCACAGCTCACTGATCTAAACCAATTGCCAGGACCAAAAGGGCTCCAAGGATGCGACGGGGGATGCAAAGCAGCCACCACGTCAGTGAACTGGCCCAGGCAGCAAGCAGATTAATTGCAGCCACAAAAATCGATTTATACATGTGTGTTACATGTGTTTTTACGACTACCTTTTGTGTTGTGTTACCTTAAATATTTATTTATGTAGAAAATAATAATAATTTCAATTTTCCCGCTCTTTCCAGTGAAACCGAAAGCACGGGGCGTATGCGTAATGTGCTGCATTGCATTACGCATACGCACCGTGTCCTCGCGGTCACAGTTAAAGCAAATTAAAGTGAAATTTGCATATATGAAAGTTGTATATGTATATTTTCCCAAGTTCTCACACTCCTCCTTTGCTGCCTTTTTGATGGCAACTTAAAACTTGCAAACCTCGCCCCAGACAGCTGCTCCAAAGTTGTTCAGGTCATTTAGAAAAGTTTAAAGCTAAAGATGTCGGCTTCGCTGTCGCCTTTGCCGTTGCCTTTCCACCATGTTCTTACACAGTTGTTGCTGTAATTGTTGGTGTGTGTTGCTGTCCTGGTATTTATCGTTGTTGCTGCTGCCGCTGCTGCCGCTGCTGGGAGCATCGGGGGCATGGCCACGTCAACATTAGCATCAACATCAGGCGCAAAACCGCGACGCTGCGCCCGCCGCTAGGCATAGAAAATACATATATATACGTATATATATTTGTATATATATTCCCCAGCAGCTGGACGAACTCAAGGTACAAGTTGCGACACAACAAACCAGCAAGCAAAAAAAAAAAGCAAGCAAAGAAAAGAAAAGCGAGAGTGCTGCACTGTGGTTGAGGTGGTAATAGGAAGTGGTGAAAATTGTTTTACAAAAATTGCAAAAGGAGTACAAAAAATTGAAGCATATTTCAGCTAAAAATTAGTTTTTATTGATATAATATTTTAAATATTTGAATTTAAGGCAGGGCCTCTGTTTTCTTAAAACCGCTCAAACCGTTGGATCTTGTGCCCACCGCTGATTTTAAGAAAACTAGTTGTGATGTAGTCCAAAATCTTGTTTAGCTTTAAATTATAGTTTTAACATTTTTCAAATAAAAAAAAAAGAAAATAGTTTAACTCTTTTTACTTCTATTTCATAACAAAAACTTGCACTGATGGTTGATTTTCTAACTCACAAAACGTGTTCAGCATAAAGATCTTAGGACAAAAATAAGCCGAGAATCAAATTTCAGTTCTATTTATAGATTTTATCTAAAGAAAACTTGATTTCTAAGAAAAAATATAAGTCAGCATAAATATTTCAGTGTGAAAACTTTTAGAAATTCATAAAAATAAATTGAAAACAAATAGTTTACTTGCTTTTTTCACTTAAAACTTAATGTGAAGGCGCATTTTGCAGCTCAGAAAGATATTAATTTCAAAATTATAAGATATTTTTCAAATTAATTTGAAAACAAAAGTTGGCCTGTATTTTCAACTTTACAAGTTTTGCCAACAATTGCCATTACTTAAACTTAAAACTAAACTACTTCAATTAACTGGATAACAAAATAGGTAAATTATCATAAATATATATTAATATATATTTTATATATATTTTTTTATATATATTTTTTTTATATATATTTTTTTTTTTATTTATATATTTTTTAATTATATTTTATTATACGATTATTTTGTATAATTATAAATATATAGAAATTTATGCAAATTAATATATATATTAAATGTTTTAATAATTATTCATTAATTATAAATCAAAAATTCCCTTTTTATATATTCACTCAAAAACCCAAAAACCTGGGCCCACTGTCTCCCACTTGGCTTCTTGGAGCAGCAGCAGCAGATGCAGCAGCGGCAGGAGCATCCTCTCTGACCATATTGTGCCACCGGAGGCTAAGGTTTGCTCTAAGTGGGCGTGGCAGATGGTTAGCCTTTAGCTTGACGTTATTAATATTAAGTCGCTGAAACGGGACCGGAATGGAAATGAAAAGCCAACTTTTTCCCCCGACCACACCTACCTACACACACACACCTCCCTTGTGCCCGGTGGCAAGTTAAATGGTAAGCCAGGACATCAAAGTTGCTTAGCCGGGCCGCCAGGCTCGAGGATGCTAAACAGATTTGGGGCTCTCTCTCTCTCTCTCTTTTTACGATGGCCGCTCGACCGCTCGGCCGCCCGGCAAAATGTCAAGGTGTTGATTACGCGTGTCAAAGTTCACCTTTGGTAATTGCCAACGGCCCTCGACGGCATGTCCTTAGCGCCAATGTGTGTTAAAGTGTATGTGCTAGTGTGTGTGTGTGTGTGTAGTAGAGTGTGTCCTATGTCCTAGTGTCCTAGTGTGTGTGTTGTAGTGCGTCCTAGTGTATGTTTCCTAGTCCTTCCCAGTGTGTGTGTGTGTGGTTGCTGAGGTCAAACGATGGCAAACAATTCATGAAATGCAATATCAAAGAGCACATCTACTCAGACGGACACACGCCAAGGCAATTATTTGGCTCAGTACAAATATAAGGAATGCACGGCAAGAAAAGTTGTTTAATTTGCTTAAATTAAATTATGTGGAATTTAATAATTGCAATTGACTGAAATATAAAACCCAAGAACACATCATAAAGTCAGGTTCCTGAGTAAAAACTAAGGAATATTTTCTATCTAAAATATTCTTATTTTTATTTATACTTCCCATTATTATTTCCAAAATTACTTCGTACCAATAAATTTTAAATTGTGAGAAATGTAATAGTTATAATAGACTCAAAATTGAAACCCAAGAACACAGCACAAAGTCAGGTTCCTGAGAGAAAAGTAAGGTGAATTTTCCACCTTTAATATTCCAATTTTTATTTATAATTCCCATTATTATTTCCGAAATTATTCCGTCCACAGTTGTTTAATTTTATTAAATTAAATTGTGAGAAATGTAATAGTTATAATAGACCCAAAAATGAAACCCAAAAACACAGCATAAAGTCAGGTTCCTGAGAGAAAAGTAAGGAAAACAATTTCCATATTTTTTTATTATAATTTATATTTATAATTCCCATTATTATTTCCATATAAATGATTTCTCTCAGTGTTTAGGAAAATGCACTTGCAAGCCACTCGAAACTGGGACAATGTCTTGGCCAAGAGCCGGGGGCCTGCGGTCGGTGCTTGTGTTTTATTGATTCCATTATAAATGCCACCTAATCGATATGTGGCAGCAGGCAATCGGGATTAGGCATATGACAGCATTAAATATGCAGCAAGGAAACGCTTTTGATTGAGACCAGTTAATGGCAACGAGTCTGAGGTCTCCGGAGTTAATGGAATGTTTAGTGAAACGCACAAATGCCCTCATTTCGTTGGGAAGAATTTTAAAATCCAAAAGCCCAAATCCCTTGGCATATGTTATTTGGTATTTTAATTGGGGTTTTAACAGGATTTGTTTTACCTTTTTTTTCTTTTTTGTTTGCTCGTTGCAATATACATTTGGTTTTTAAATTAGTTTTTGGCAGTCGAAAGATTTCATTTAATCCTTGTGGTTGATTTTTGTGGTATTATTTTGTGATATTATTAATTAATTTAAAAGTTATATGGTTGAATTGAATTTTAAATGTGTTAAAAAGCATATAGTTTGCTAAAGTTTAATTATTTATACAATGAATAAAGTATATTAGATTCAAATATTTAATTTTTAAATATATAAATGAATAAAGTATATTAGATTTAATTATTTTATAATAAAATATATTCAAAATATATTTTAAATATATTTAATTGAATTATCAATTATTATTAAAATTAAATATGTATAAAAAATAAATATATATTATATCTATTATTATTTTATTTATTATTAAATTATTTATAGCTTTTCTAATACTTCCATAAGGTTTTCTTTATCTTGTTTTTTATATTATTTTGTCCTATATAAATTCTGCATAAATTTATATATTTTTCCCAGACAGATTTTAAGATGAATCAAACATTTTCTAAGATTTAATAAAACCTCTGTACAAGTACCATTTCGTATCCTTAATATCCTTTGCAGCCACGCCCTTTCTGTGCCTATTTTACCGCATTTTCCCACCTGACAGAAAGATGAGAGTGGAAAACGATTTAAAATAAATAATTACATAGTTAAACCAGCTGCTGCCACGCCCACTTCCGTTCGGCAATAAAAGTTTAGCCCTTCCGTCTATGACTGAGCATAACGCGGACTCGATTTCAATCTTCTGGTTTCTGCGGGGGAGTTGCTCATGTTTATTCAGTGGGACCTGCCAGCCATTCCCCTTGCTCCCTTTGAATACACTCGGAAAAAGTGGTCTAGGTTTTAAGATTAACTTGTACTCGATTTGTGAAATTTTGACATTTTTCCTAGCCTACTTTTTGGCAGTGCTTTGAAGTGATTTTAAATCTCAGCTTGGCTTTTCTTTTATAATATTTAAGCTGAAGAGAACTTGTTACTTGATATATTTTAATTTTATTGTTTAAGCTTGACTAATACCTGATTTGAAGTGTTTATTATTTGTAGCCTACTTTTTAGCATCGAAACCATTGGAAATATTTTCTCCAAGTGCTTCGAGTAGCAGCGTTAGTGTATTGTTAACAAGGAAAATTAAAACGTAAATGTTTGAAAATTAGATTTTGGCCCCCAAAGTCGCTATTGTTTAGTTGGCTTTGGTCTGGCCTTTTGCTCTCTCTATCCTCTCCTCTCCTCTCCTCTGCTCTGCTCTCCACCTCGTTTACTCCACCTCCTGGTGCTCCTGCTCCTGCTCCTGCTCCTGCTCTTTATCCTGCTGGCCGCTTTCTTTGTGCCTTCTGCAGAGTGTGCTCAGGGTGTGTTCAGTGAGGTGTTGCCTAGTTTTCGGCTTGTTAGTTAGTTAAAAGTTTTTGCGTGCAATTAAAATGCTGCGCAAAAAGTTTCCTTCAACATTGTTCTTAATTTTTTCCTTGGTTTTTGCAGTGTTGCCAAAGCCAAATACAAAATGAACAACTATTGTCTCAGCGTCGTGTGTGTGTGTGTGTGTGTGTGTGTGTGTTGTATTTGTGTCTGCGTAAGTCCTGCAGTCGGCAAAGTGTGTGCAAAGTCCTGTGGCAATTGTCTGATTGTTTTCTTAGCCGCAGCAGTAGCAGCAGTAGCAGCTTCCGAAGGAGAAGCATTCAATGGCAAAGAAGAAAGTTCGTTATCAGTGACATTTTGGCGTATAAATAGCAAACAGCTCGCAGTCGAAAACCCTTTCCGAGTCCTTGGCATAGCGCTAACCCGCTTCGTCCTGGCCAGTTATGCACGAAGAGAAAATGTGGCCAACAAGATTTAAAATTTTTTACTTAAAAAACGAATTAAGGTGTATATCGATAAAGGAAGTCTTCGAAGATATATGTATCGATTAAAATATTATCTTGTGTAGTATATTAAATATTATATAGAACATATGTTTAGGTTTGGTACAATGCAATTTGATATATTGAAAAATTTAAGGTTTTTAAATGTTGTAATTATTCGATATATGTTATCGATTATATTTAAAACATATTTTAAACCTAATTTTAGAAAGCCGATTTGTTATTATGAACAATAATGACTTCAAGTCTTTTCTGGTAAAGTTTTAACGTATCAAGCTGACTAAAAGGATTGCAATCTGAAAATATCGATTTGCAGTAATTTATTCATCTGTTTTTATCGATTATTAATTTTAAGCTTCTTGATAAATATTTGCGAAAATGCTGTCTTAGACTGAGTTTAGGCACTTTTATGTCACAGTTTCGATATATCAAACCGAATAACACAACGTTAAAAAAATCGATAAAATATCGATATATCAACAAAAATTAAGATTACACCGGAATATCCCCTTTTTATATTGATTCCCATTTCCCATTTAATTTTATCTTCAATTTCGCTTAATTTTTGTTTTAACTTGAATATATTTTTTGCAGTGTAGTTCTTAGTTCTCCATTCCCAGTTAGCAGTTAGCAGTTCCCAGTTGCCGTTGCGAACGTGCTGGCAATGACAATTTAAATGAATATTCTAAGCAGCTGGGCCACAAAGCTACTCAAAGACCGGTAGATTCGGTGGACCAAAGAACACCGAATCCTGCAGCCTGAATTCTCTTCAGGAATCTGAAAAATGCCAATCAGTCTGTATTTATAATATATATATATATATTTATTTGCCTTTCATCGATGTCTGGACAATTAGGGAATGAATAAATGCGGAGAAACCGGAAATAAAATATATGTATATATAAAATTGCCAGAGCCATAAATATTGGGCAAAGGCGTTGATAAATCTCTGATGAAGGCCAGGGACTTGGCTCTCACTCCTTAATTTAAATGAGAATTCCTGGAGAATTTCGCACTTGTCGCTTTAATATTCGACTCCTGTCACTCTCAGTCGCTATCCGCGAAATTAAATCAATTGCTGACCGCAAAAACCGAGAGCTGCAAAAATATGATTCATGTGTGTGCGAGTGTTGAGGCCAAAAGGAACCGCAGCAGTCGATGGCAGAGAATATGCATTTTTTGCCAGAAAATGTACGTATAAAAGAACTCACAAAACTAATTGCCTTGGCGGCCATACAAACAAAAAATAAAAAGAAAAATAGGATAAAATAAAGCGAATATGAGCAAACCGTTGAAATTGAAAATAAAAATCTTAACAAAATAAGCTAAGAGCTGAAGAGTTGCCGAGTCGCATTAAATCATTTCCGCACTGCGAAGCAGGCAGATTCTTCTTCGTTTTTATTATGTTTCTTCTTTATTTTGTAGTATTTTTTTTTTGTTTTTTTTTTTAGCCTGTTTTTGCGGCAAGTTGCAAGTTGCAGGCAGTTGCAGTTTACCACTATTTATGGGCTGCTGCCGGTGGCGATGAAAAAGATGAAAAGTGGCATCAGTGTCTCCCTGCTGCTGCTGCTGCCTCTTTGCAAGCAGAAAAATGGTGAAGAGTATCCTGGTATCCTGCTTATATATATACATACATATATCGTGTACATCCTATACCGCATTTATATACCCGCTGCACTCTCCCCTCTCCCCACCCGATTAGCGCATTCATGTGTGTGCATGTGTAACATATTCAGGCAATTACTGCCATTCAGCGCATTTCAATTCAACTTCAAAACTGTGCCACCCTCTCGGGCCTCCCCTCTGCCTCAGCCTCAGCAGACTTTCCCGCAACAAAAGTAGCAGAAAAAAAACAAAAAAAATACAAAAAAAAAACGAAAAAAAGAAAAGCTTTTAAACTTCACTCAAGATTTTTGCCGTTCACGGCTCTCGGCTCGCAAATTTTTTGACTGTTGCTGCTGCTGCTCACTTAGTTTTTCCTTTTTTCTTTTTTTTTGGTTTGGTTTGCAGCAGTCTGACAGGATTTTTGTTGGCACCCTGGTTGAGGATATTTAGTTCACATAAAAAAAAGTTTTAAAAATCCTTAAAACAAAGTAGCTATTTTTATGGAAAATTTAATAAATAACTTATTAGAAAAAAATTATAATAAATACAAAAATAAAGCCCTCATATCTGAGTTACTCGAAAATGTAATATATATATAAAATATCGCAAATTAATAATAAAATATTCAAATGAAATAAAAAAATAAAGCCCTGAAATCTAGAAAATATAATATATATAAAATATCTCAAATTATTAAAGAACAGTTCCCGAAAATAAATCAAAAAAGTAGTTTTCAAGTGAAGTGTAATTTATGTCTTATAAAAATAAATATTTCGGATATTTTTGATAATATTACTATAAACATTGAATCAAAGAAAAATTAACTAGAAATTAATAAGAACTTTAAATCAGTTTTTTATTTAACTATAAAAAATAATATAAAATAAATAAAAGGTCCAGAAAATAAATCAAACTTAAGCTAAACTTTTTCTTAATGAAATGGTAAAAATTAATATTATTCAGATCATTTTTTACTTATGTAAAAAATAATATTTAAAAAAATATATATATCATATTTTAAATATATAACTTAAAAACAATATATTCATATTTTTAAATTGTTATTCAAACCAAGAGAGTTGAGGCATATCGACCAACAGGTAACAGGTTTTCTAAACGTTAAAAAGAAGCTATAAATATTTCATTAAACACTTGAGTAATTTAATGAAAGTTCCAAATTTAATTTGAAGTAATTCAAAATATTTTATATCAATTAAAGTTTCTATTTTAATTATTATTATTCAATTTTAATTATTATTTAATTTTTATAAAATATTTTGAATTTTTTCCCCCTAATTTCTACCACCGTTATCCTGGCATTCTCATAATTTTTGGACTTGCATGCTGACTGCCTTCGCATCTTCTTCTAGGATGCTACTCTATATATCCTGCTGCTGCTTCTACTGCTGTCTTTATCTACGACTGCCACTTGATGTGTGGCTTTACACAACTGGCTATAGAAATAGTACAGCTTACAGGGTTAAGTTGAGCTTGAAGATATTTCGAATTAACTTTTAAGATATTTAAAACAATATAGAAATTTAAAAGCGAGCAAAAAAGGAATTGCGTTTAAAGAAATAATCAATTTGCAAAATTTTCAGATACTTAAACATTTTAATTAAAAATTATAAAAAATTGTTTAAGAATTAATTAAAAGTTTTAATTGTTAATAAGAGGATAACTCTATAGTTAAAGGAGGAGATATTTTTGAAATATTTCCTTTTGGTAATTTTTCTAACTTGCTAAAAAGGTCTACTTTTTACCTCTAGAAATTGCTAAATATTTTTTTACACTTCTCACAAAAATATAAAAATTATTCGTTTTAATATTTTGTAACTTTAAATATTTATTTGAAAGTTTTAACTATTATTCTGTGAACATTTGTTTTGCCCTTCCGCTTGGCCCTTCATCATTTTCTTTCTCACTTGATTTTGCTGCTTTTGTTGGGCTTTTACTTTGTTGTCGTTTTTATAAGTCTGTCAAAATGTAGTTCATATATGCACACACACACACACACACACATATACATATATAAATTTATATATATTTTCGGCGAAAATTCATTTTGCAGTTGACATAACTTTGTCAGCCCCAATTTATCAACAACAATTAGTAGAGCAGAGCGGACCCCACTGACTTGACTTGACTTGACTTGACGAACGGGTGTGTGTTGTGTTGTGTTGTGCGATGTGTGTGTGCGATGTGTGTGTGTGTGTGTGTGGCATGGCAAGTATGTGACAAGTATTTTGAACAAAAACTTTGTCTGCCAAACAGACTCCACTTGGCTTTTCTTGGCCCCGAGAATTGAGAGCGAAGCGAACTTTGCGCCCGGCGTTGAGGGGGAGACGTAAGCGCAAGCGTAATATTATAATGCCAAAATAATGTGCATTCGGAAAATTGCTGTCACAGCAGCAACAGCAGCAGCAGCAGCAACACACATCAATTGTCAAGTTGTCAGCTCGGAGCCGGCTTATTAAACTACACAACTCACCTGTACTCGTGCGACATGAAGAAAGTGCCGCGAATCAGGCAGCCGTTGGGATTCTTCCGCTTGCCATTGAATATCTTTTGGTAATGATCGTAGTTGTTCAGATTGACAGCTCCATCAAAGGTCAGCATAATGATTTGGGGAACCTGTAAGAGAAACAAATTTTAATTGATTAATGAAATATTATGAAAACATCATATTATGTTTTATTTTGCCAACTTTTGAAGGTCTCAGCATTGTGTGTCTTGATTTCGATAAAAGTAGAGATGAGTCTCTTAATCTAGTTAATTATTGGTGCTGCCAACTCGAGAGAAATTGATAGAAAATATATATAGATACAGTATAGATATTTAACAGTGAAACCGATAAA
The DNA here is from genome assembly GCA_008042585.1 of Drosophila punjabiensis. Lineage (NCBI taxonomy): Eukaryota > Metazoa > Arthropoda > Insecta > Diptera > Drosophilidae > Drosophila > Drosophila punjabiensis. The sequence goes on from VNJR01004209.1 coordinate 609,423, forward strand.
TAAATCCACGTATATGTGATATGTACTACTAATCGATATTCTGTATGATATATCCAACTATGCCCAAGAAGAATTTAAATTCGTTTTAAACTATTTTTGTTGACATTTCAAAATGATATAAATATTGTCTAAGATATGAAAATGTATACATTAAAATTTAAATACCTATTCTGAAATTTGATTTTTTCTTTATCGATATTTTGACGCATTCAATTCGATATTTTTCGATGATTCCAAATTCGATAAATCAAAAATTTTTAATAAACAATATGATACTGAATGAAATATTTTAATTAATGTATTAAGGCACACTTTTTCAATCAATTTCTATTTGCTTATATAATTTTCTGGATATGCTGGATGGACCAGCGCTGATCGAGAATATATATACTCTATAAGTTCAGATACATCCACTCGCAGTTTTCCTAAGCTATAATATCCTTGTGCCCTATCTGAAAGCAGCCTGCAAAAAATAAAAATAAATATAAATACTAAGCACATACTGTCACATGAGGTGTGCGAGGTGTACATGGTGTGTGAGTGTGTGTTATGCAATGGGTGTTTTTGTGCCCAATTAGAGGATTGCCGACCTCAAAATCAGCGGGGCATACCGATGGCATTGGCAGCCGCAAAAAGCAAAAAGCAGCGCTGACGGCAGTTCCTAATTGAAGGTTTTGCATTTTGCGTTTGTTTTTCCTGTCTGCCATGCGCTTGGCTGCATCGCAGCTCCCCCTTTATTGGGAAAAACCCCCCTTTTCTCTCTCTCACCGCCAGGAAAAGCCAGGCCACTCTCTCGGCTTTGGCAAAACTTGCAAACTTGAGCATTAAACATAATTAGTGGGCATGTGGGCAACCGGCAGCAGGGAGCAGGGAGCAGGGAGCAAACTAGCATCGGCAACCGATTCACGAAAACCAAATTAATTTCAAATAATGCCCCCGACTATCAATAACAGCAGCACTACGAATTCCATTACAAAATTGCCACCCAAAAATATGGGGAATCAACCGAAAACCTAAACCAAGGGAGAGCGCCAAAGCCAAGGCACAACCAAAACCAATGCCTGAAAGGGCAACAGTTTCGGAGCTGCAACACTTTAAGTGCAATTCCCATAATCAAAGACCGAACGGCAGCGAGCCAGCGAAAAAGTAATAATAATGCCAAAGAAATGACGAGGCTACACACAAAAACAGCGTGAAAATTTGGTGTAGAAATAAAGAAGAACTTGGGAATGCTCTCAGGTTAAGGAAATATAATGAATAAATCTAAAAATAAATACAATGATTATTAAGAAATATTACGAAATGTAATAATATATTTTTGAAATTGCTGCGATATTTAATAAGGTGGCAATGCTGAACAAATAAAATTCAACAAAACCAAGTTATACAATTTACTGAATATGAAAATAATATCATTAATATTCTTTTAGAAACAATGAAAGAATTACAAAAAATATATATATTTTTCTTTACTTTATATTTGTTTAAAAATTAACTACAATTAGTGTGACCTTATCTCATACAGCTGGCAACTCTCTTCATATAGTTTCTCGAATTATTAAATAAGTTAATCTTATTTTAATGAAATATAAATCAAAACTCCAACATTTGCTACAATAAAAAAATATTTATTTTTAAATAGTGTGACCTTACCTACAGAAACTCTTCTTATGAAAATGAATATGTCAAAACTTCAAACTTTGCAACCAAATCAACCGACTGCACTCGGTGTAAAAATCTGTGGGATTAAGGTATATCGAATTGTGGCCCTAAGAACCCTTAGAACCTTAAGGATATAAAAAATATATATAAAACCGGACGAGTGACTGGTAAATCGGAAATGCATTTTGCAAAGATCTGGCCATAAAGGCATGCGGCACGGCGGCCAGAATGCACTTAACGCTTTCATTGTAAGGACACATAAAAAGGATTATTGTACAAATTCAATATTAATGTGGTCGCTGGATCGGCGATGACGATTGCAAATTGCAAATGCAACGAGGATAGTGATAGTGAGGATGATGACGAGGATGAGGATGGGGATGAGGATGAGCTAAGGAGGATGCTGGGCACCTAACCGAATTGAGCTGGCAAAATTATGCAGGGGCGTGAATCGAATCTCTTGGCGGTCAGTTTAAGTGCGGAGCTTAGATGACAAGGCGGCATTGAATCGAAATTGAAATTTGCGCTTGGCTTCGACAGGAGTTTTCAGGCTTTTTTTATATTCCTTCTTCTATTTTTTTTTTTTTTCCTTCTTTTCTTATTATTCTCCCGCACTTTTCCGGACTTTATTGAACGGCATATTTCAAAAGGCGCGTTTCCGCAAAATGGGTGCAAATCAAGTGCAAAAAAAGTGGGAAAAAAAAACTTTTTGGCCCCTTCTCTGCCTGAATTATGAAGTAAAAATATTATTGCAAATATAATGAATGTGCGGGAGCAGAAGATGCAAGAAAATTGAGCTAAAGCAAATCATAAATTTTTAGCTTGGACCAAGTTTCTCCCAAAGAGTAAGAAAATAATGGGGAATTGGTAAGAATGTAAGGCATTGTGAACTTTATGCTTTGGCCATATTGCTGAATCGTCGATTACCTATCGCATTTCAAGGCAATTTGGTTGGCTGTCAAACTTAAAAAAAAAACAGTGAAGAAAAAGTATATATATAAATTTATTTATATCAAATTGGTTTTTATATATCACTTTGACAACCGGAAAAATAATATTTAACAGGAAGTGTTATTGAAATAAATGAAACAAGTTAGAAATGTTGCCAGGCGCAACGGTATTGATATTTGAAACTAAATCACTAAATAATAAAATATATATAACCATATATTTGCGATAAATGTGCTATAAATCAATATTCTTTATGAGATATATCGCGATGTACCTTTAAAGAGTCTGCATTTATATTAAATAAATTAAAACGTGTTATTAAGAATGTAAACAATTAAAAATATAAAATCTTCTTTTTCTGATTTTTTTTTCATTAATATCGACAGTTTAACATACATTTCGATAGTTTTTGGTGTCTTAAAAATTGAGAAATCATAAACATTTTATTAAAAATTGTATAATATATAGAAAACAAATATATATAAAATATTATAATAACTTTTGTAATATAGTTATTTTTGTAAAATAGATATCTTTACATAAATTTCGATATTATTGATAATTCAATTTCGATAAATCAAACTTGCAGTCATTTTCGATATGATATTGATGGCAATATTAATATTGAGCTTATTTCTTTCATATAATTCCTTCAATATAATTTCCTCGATATAATTCCCTTCATTTAATAACCTTAAATGTCTGATTAAAGCGGCCACATGTGTTTAATAGAATTTATCCTGAAATTTAGAAAGGACGAGTCTATACAGAAACACATACATGAGGATGGCAAACAGAGAATGAAAAGTGCTAGAATATTTCCCCGGAGCCATCGACCCTTTTGGGCGCCCCCCCTTGCTTTTGCTGCTGCTGCTGCAGCTCCTTCTGGTTCTGTGTGCGTTGATAATTTTTGCCTAATGCGACTCAAGTTTGCACTTTAGTCTTTCAGCAAATATGGCAGCCCCTGAGGCAAGGATGCAGGCGGGATGGCTCAGGGGGAGGAGCAGGCCGAAAGGAGGCCACAAGTTTCCTTCGTCGCATCGTCGCTTCGTCGCTGCTCTGGCAAATTTGCATAGCTCAGTTGCTCAATCGCAGCGACAATTGAGCGGCTCATTGATTGCACCACCCCATTGGCCCCAGCATTTTCCATTTCCCATTTCGCATTTTCTCCATTTCCCCACCGCCCGCCTCTTTTCCCCATTTGCTGCCGTTCGCCACTCGCCACTCACCACTTATCCCAGCGAAAGTTTTTGTTGACACTGTGTGCCATCTTTTCATTTCATTTTCGCAAATCAAACTCGATTCGCATTTAAATTGAGCAAAAGCGGTGTTTTTTTCCCACAGCGCCTCTTTTTTTATTTTCTTTTATTTTTTGCCTTGATTTATGACCAAGAAATATATTTAAAGAGTTTTGCCAATAATAATTATGGTAAGAAATAGGTTTTGGAAGGTCTACGATTATTCATTAAATTTTATTAAAGACAAATGCCTTGAAGGAAAGGTAAGCTACAAAGTTTTATGAATATTTGCTTACTAATTTCTGTTGACAGACTTTGTATATGTAACTTTAAGAGCTTGTTTTTTGCGAAATATAAAAAAGTGACATAGGTTTGCTATATTTTAGAGCGTTAATCATAGTTTATAGTTAACATAGTTAACATTTAACAAACTTCAGGAAGAAATTATAATACCCTTCTAGTATAAAAATAAATAAAAGTAACCTTAATCAAATATAAAAATAGTACAAAAATGTATATATAGAAAATCGCAAACCAAAAGAAATCAAAAGCCAGAACAGACCCCATTTAACCCTCGATAAGATAAGGCCAATAAACTTACTCAATTAGTTGGAACAAAAATACCCAAGATATTTTTTTAATATACTGTGTCACTTTGCCAATTAACCAGGCACTTGTAGATACCACAACTATCCAGTATAGTGTTTCGATTTCATAATAAAAAGGTATGACTGAGTTGCCCAACGAAATCAGTTGTAGCCAAATTGCTGTTGCAATAAGACATCACCCAAAGACATCGTCATCGACATCGAAAACAGAATGAGATACTTTACACTTTTGGCGGCGTCCCTTGTGGTCTTGGCCTGTGCTGTGCCCAGAACCTCAGCTGGCAATGATTACCTTTGGGGCGAGATCGGGGCCAATGACTACAAGTTGGCCAAAGATACCGTCTCGAAGGCCTTTTTCGTGGGTCTGGTGCAGACCAAGAAGTACACCTTCAAGCAGTCGGTGAGTTAGCCCTACAAAATATTCGAAATATTTATTCAAATCGAATATTAATGTTGCGTTCCTAAAGGACAATCTGAATGCTTTGACCATAACGGCCATCAAAGTCACGGACAAAAAGAAGAGCAATGGTGCCACGGCTGAGCTAATCAGCGGCGGTCCGGGCTCAAAGGGAGCCACCATTAAGTTTACATCGCTGCGGGGCTACGGCATCAAAGATGTTGTCGAGATATGGGGCCGTTAATCAAGTGGAAAACATATACTTTCACTTTCCCTTTCCCCCCCCCAATCGATGAAGATAACAACAACAACAAAAAGAGGTCTAGCTGGAAGTGTATACATATTAGTATATATTTTTTATATCGAAATGTAAACCTTGGCTGGCCAAGAAAAATAAATACAAATTTAAATGCAGCAATCAAAGGATTTTAAAAAAAAATTAATTTTAGTAAATATTTAAGGTTGGTAAAATAAGATTTTATGCATTTCTTATTGGGAGATAAATGACAAAAAATATTTTTCATAAAGAAATATCAAAAAAATCTCACAAGAAAATATTATATTTGAAAATTATAATATTTGTGATATTTGTAATATTTATTTACCCAAAAAATTATACAAACAAATTTCAGGAAAATATTTTTGTACAATTTCGGGGCCTACAATACATAAAAGAAGACAATATTCATAAAAAATAATGTTTTAAGTGTCAGGAAAGTATTGATGAACATTTTATAGACCTTAAAAAATCTATCAATTAATAATAGCACAACTCCCAGGAAAATGTTCTTCTATGTTTTTTAGGCCCAAACTATTTATAAACTCAAATAAAAGATTATTTTTAAATATTTCTATTAAATGAATATATATATAAAATATATTTTTATACACCTTCTGGTCTTAAAATATATAAAAAATCAGCTGAAAGTCAAAATAAAAATATTTTTATACACAAAACTCCCAAAAAACAATATTTTAGTAGATTTTTCAAGCCTAAAATATATACAAAGACTACAGAAAAAATATTTAAAACTATTTTAAGACACAAAAATAAAAAACAAGACTAAAAGATAAATATTTCTATAGGTTTTCAATGCTAAACAGAAACTAAGCAAAGGTTATTTAAATATTTTTGTAGTCCCCAAAATTAAAAACAAATCCCCCAAAAAATACTCCTATAACTTTGTTAGGTCTAAAATACATAGAAAGCCTGATTTAACAATATTTAAAAATAAGTCATAGACATAAAAATGAGTACAAAATAACACCCACTTCCATATTTTTAAAAAAAAGAAAAGAAACTAAAACCCGGCTAGAAGAGCATTAAAAGCTCGACTTTAGCCTTAGTCTTGTTAATATCTGTAATATGTGCCGTGACATTAGGGCTTCTTCTGGGCCAGATATATCCATATATATTCTGGCAGAGCAGCTTGTCTGAGATATATAACGAGATGCTTGTGCAGGTGTTACTTTGTCTTCTTATCGAAGTAGGTCAGTTCAAACAGCTTTGAGGTTGGAGGTTGCACCCAAAATACCCGATATGCAGCAACACTCCGAACTCTCCTATAAAAGCGAAGTCTGCTCTTGTCACAACCAACAGTCAAACTTGATCGATCAACCTTTGAAGATGTATCTGTCCTGTGTGCTCTTCCTGCTCGTGGCCACCGTGGCCAGCAATATCTGCCAGATCGAGGCTCTGGGCAACAACCAGCAGGACGGCAATGATTATACGTGGGGCACCAGAGCCACCACCGATACGTTGATTGCCAGGGAAGTGGTCTCCGCCAATAAGCTGATTCTGCAGACCAACACCCAGACCTACACCCTGACGCAGGCGGGCACGGCCAGGACTATCTCCTATATAGCCATAACGGATCTGAAGCGTAAGCGGGGAGCAACCGCACAGATAACAGCCGGCGGTGTTGGCGACACAACGGTCACCATTAAGTTTACATCGGCCCGAGGAGCTGGCATTAAGTCGCAGGTGGAAATATGGGGAGCCTAAAAAGTACACTCCTTTTATATAACTATTTTATTTATTTACACAGCTCTAGGAAGAGTATTTTTTTTTCGTCCTTGATTCTTCAAAACCACTTTTTTTTTTGTAATATGATAAATAAAAAATTAATAAAATAAGATTTAAAAATACGGAGCATGTTCTTACAATTAATTAAGAAAGAAAAATAAAAAAATTATAGCTAGAAGGATATAAAAGTCCTTAGAGAAGCTGATAAGCCAGGGCACACGCGGCGTATGCGTGTTTTGTGATGAGAAATCAAAGGAACTTTTTGGCATGCACAAATTAACCGCTTGTTTGCGGTTAATTGAGATGATATTAATTATAATTATGCCCGCGTCTCGCACACACAGTCAGATACAGGATACAGACACACACGCACACCCCACGCACACCCCACACACACACACACAGCTCTCTGCACAACCCCACAGATAAAGATTCAGTTAGCAAATGGAACTATTTTCGGGGAATGGGGGGGGGGCTCGCATTCGCTGCGAACACATGTAAGCGCTAATAACACTTAAATAAGCACCGCCAAAGCCCATAACATACACACACACACACACACACACACACACACACACACACACACACACACACACACACAGCAGCAGTGTTGTCATTTTGACCAGTTTTTGTAGCCAGTTTATAGCCAGTTTTCAGAGATAGTGAGCTCCTTTTCCTTGAAAGATTAAAGAAAATTTTGATAAAGATAAATGAAAGAAATTAATACAGCTATAAATATCGATATTTCGATACTCAAAGCGAAAGCCAATTTAACAATCTTTATTTTAGCATTGCAATAAATCGATATTCTCTTGTTTATATTTAGTTTAAACAAGGTTTAAAAATGTTTTATATATATTAAGAAACACAAATATAAATAATTCAATTTGTTGTTTAGTTTAACGATAATTCAGCGTTAAAATTGATATTTTGCAATGGTAAGCATTTTGATAAATCAAGCTCCAATATTTGCTTTATTTATGCCTTTAAATTTCTATAGTTTTCATAAGCTTTAAAGGTATTTTTTAACTAAAATAGGTCAGAAATATAAAGAAATTATCCACCATCTGGTTTTTATATGGTTTAAATAATATCGATTCAATATCGAGTACAAAATTCGATATATTGCGATATATTGCGATATTTACAATTTCGATTATTCAATATTTTTATTTTGAAAACGGAATCCGATGTGCATTTCTTTTCCTATTTTCTTTTTCATTTTAATTAACTTTTCCCCCTAAAATTTTGCCATAATTCAGGCAGCACTGCTAGAAATACACTTAAACAAATACTCACACACACACATAACATACACACATAGCGCACATACACACACACTCACACATGGACCGAATGGCAAGGACAAACATAAATTTCAATTTCGAAATTAAGTGGCTCACTTGTCTTGTTTGTATTGGAATGCGTGTGTGTTTGGCATTGTGTGTGTGTGTGCATGGATGTATGGGGTGTGCCTATGTGTGTGTTGATGCATCTGCTTGATTGTGTGTGGATTTGTTTGTTTGTCTCTGCGATTTGCGTATTTGTATGTATGTATGTCACACATCCGCTTTGCATTCCAACTTATGTGTGTTTTGTGCTCTTTTTTTTCGCTAAGTTATACTCTTCACAAAAAGGATATATATATATATATAGATGGGGTTTAAAAAAGATTATTATATAGTAAAAAAATATTATATTTTGGTCTTTTCTAAAATAATAGAAATTATTTTAAAGTAAACATAAAAAATTAGTGCAAGAAAAACCTTAATAAAAACTCTGTAAAGTATTTCGTTATATATTTTATTTATGCATTTGTTTTGAACTAAAACCTTTTACTATGTTTTTTATGATTATCATAATATTTAGATTAGATTTATTTTATTAGATATTATTTAGATCTTTATATGAAAAACATGGAGCTTGTTGAAACCTTGAGAAGTCATTTAAAAATGTTTATTTAAGTCTTTGCTTTATTATTTATCGAAAATCTACAGAAGAGCATTTGCTAATTATCCTTATTTATATTTCCGCTGACTTTGCAATGTGTTTCCTGGTATAATTATAGGTATTATTATTATTATTATTATTATAATTATTATTATGCAAGTGAAACCACAACTAATGTACATGGCAAACCGTCTGTCAATTTGCCGCAGGAAAAATCGGGCCACGAGTCAAAGGCCAAGCCAGAAGAGGCAGGGAATCAGCAGGCATATATATACATATATATATATCTATATTTATACACATTAACCGATTTTTTTTTCATTTCAAAATGAAAACCAAAATGTGGGCAATGGAAAAATATTTAGCAAATCATTTAAGCTCATGAAAATAAGCGCATTTACACGATTAATATGGAAATGAAGCTTATGGCAAGTGAATTTGGCTAATTAAATTGAAAAAAGAAATGCAGAAAATAATTGCAAGCCATAAGCTAATATTTATAATAATAATATTTAAAGTAGAAAATGTTAATCAAAAAGAGAGCAACATTTAGGCAACACTTGAATAACTCTTAAACAATTTACTAGCGAGAGCTCTCTTGATAAAGGCAAAATGTCCTTAGAGCTTAGGTGTTTTTTTTTGTAAAAGGACTTTTATGAGTTTTCCGGGTTTTCCAACCCCCTCTCCCCCATATCTCCCTGTATTGGCAATGGCTATTTACACCATGCAGCGCATAACTCTTGGCCAAATAAACAAAGCGTAGTTATTAAACAGGATATTCGAATCAACAGGAACAGGAGCAGCAGCAGCAGTAACAGTGGCAACAACTACAGCAAGGACGAAGAACACAGGACGCTGGACACTGAACAACAGATGGCAAAAAGTACAAGAGCACAATTTCCTTATGCAAAGCGACGATAAGAGCCAAACCGAATGCAAATACATAGATTTATAGCCACAGAACACGATGAGAGAGTGAGAAAGAGAGAGTTCCGGAAAATACTGAATCCATAGGAATATATGTGCTATACATGCACTCTCTCTCTCTATCTGTATATATATATATAAATGGATATATATGGATATATATCCTTAGCCCAAGCTGAAGCCGAAGCCGATCCACAGCTGCCATAGCCCCAGTTCTGTGTCGTAAAAATAAAAGCTGTCAATGCACTTGAAATTTATCGCCCTGCAAATTAACACTTAAATGCAAATGGCAAAAAATGGAGCCCAACAAGTAGTCCCCAAAGAGTGACTAACTCGACGGCTGAGTATCCTGGAAAAGTTCAAAAATTTAGTATCAAGAAAAAACTTGGCTTTCTAGAAGTTTTAGTTAACTAAACAGACCAAGATTCCATTAAATTCCAAAAAAACTAATTAGAAACTCTCAATTATTTTTAATATGTAATATTATGTTCCAGGGTATATACCCCTTGTATACCCTAGAAAAAAGTACCCTCTGTCTCGAGTGGATGTGCTTACCTTTTCGGCCTCCAGTTCGCCGGGTATCTGGGTGCCGTCCTTGGAGCAGAAGCAGTAGGGCAAAGCACAGTTCTCCGTGTTGCACCTTTGGGCGGTATCGGCAGGTGCTTCCGTGGCCGGAGCGGGCGCTAAAAAAAAGAGAAAAAAAAAACAGAAGAGAAATGAGTGAGAAAAGGAAACAAGTTGGGAAATTATTTAAAATCTATTTCGTTATGCGAGATCCAATCCGTTTCGGGGAAGCCAAGTAACAATGCCAGGCAAATATCAATAAGGAGAAGGTGAAGGAGGAGCAGTCGCAGGAGCAGGAGCAGGCAATGCCAATCCCAGGAACAAGTTAAAAGAAAGTTAACAACAAATGTGGGGAAAGGGAGAAGGAAGAAGGGGAATGTGGTATGGGGTATGGAGAGAGGGACAACAGGGGAAAAAGTCAGAGGGGCTTCGCAGGTAAATAACCTTAAGCCAAATCCCGACAACTCTCTTTCTCTCGGTCAAAAGCTATTTGCATATGTGGGCGTGGCAACTGAAGGGCACTTGGAGAAAAATATACTACAAGAAAAATAAAGATACAAATATTTAGTGCTAAAAATATACATTTTCTATATATTTATATATTCAAATTTATTTATTTTTTACTAATAAATGTATTTTATAATATCTTTAAGGTTTAAAAATTTATACTTTCCATTCATTCTTTTTAAATTAAATTAGTGGTCTTCAAAATATAATACAATAATCATTTCTATATATATTTGCAATAAGTATTTTTAATACTTTATAAATATATATATTTTAGAATTTAAAGCAAGTTATCAAGTTAAAACTTAAAAAATTCAAGGGAATTTTAGCTGGCAACCTAAAACGTTAAAAAATAATTATTTTTATATATCTTTTTTTGTATCTGTTTTTCCTTGAAATATTTTTAAAGTGGTTCTAAAATTTAATTATTAAAAAACAAGAATTTTTATTATAATAAAATAAAATAATTTTATTCCTTAAAGAGAAATAATTTAGTAAACTTAATTCCATTTTTAAAGAGGATTTCAGAAGATATTTTATTACAATTATTTCTAGAAATATATTTAATTGTTAACTTTTTTCTTCATTTAATTTTTTAATATTTTATTTGAAAATTCAATTTTAAAATGAACAATTTTCAATTCGAACATTTGAACATTGATAATTAAATAAATACAACAGAATAGAATTTTTTTTAACCAAATTTTTTTTTGCCTATGCTTCTTAAATATTTATTTGTTTTAAGATAATATTTTCTCCAAGTGCAGTTGAGTTTTCCTGCCGAAATTCGATCGAATTGAATTGCTTTTTTTGCTCCACTGCGACGCCTCAGTCTCGATGGCAATCGAGTTGGTCGACTTGGAGTTGTTTTGCCTTGTGATCGAGTAAACAAAGTTCACAGAGAACAAAGGTGAGAGAAGAAGGAGAAGTGGAGTGCTTCCCCCTTACCCCCTACCCCCACCCATATCCATATCCTTGGCAAATATTAAATGCATATCCTGACTGGGCCCGAGCCTGTGCCTGCAACTTGCACTAACTGAATTAGCACTCGCCAAAGGCGTCGATTTGATTTGATTTTGATTTTGATTTGGACTTTGGAGTCTGAAGTCTGGAGTCTGGTTCTGATTTCGATTTTGATGGCTGAAAGCCAAGGATTCCAGGAGGTAATCAGCGCAAGGACTTTAAGTCTACTCCCAACTATTATATATCTTTTTTACCTTTAGGCTTATCCTATAATTCCCATAAACAATTAATCAAAGACCTTTTTAATCCTTGGGAAATATCACAAGATATATGTATATATTTTGTATATAAAATAGTCAAATCATTTCCCTTCTTTTTTCTTCTGTATAAATTATGTCATCGACTTTGGCTGCTAGTTATTTTGGTAAACATTTCCCTAATTCCCGGCGCCACATCATCAATCAATGGAAATTGCCATTTCCATTTCCATTTTCGTTACCATTTCCCCTTATTCCCCCTTCTCTTTTTCCACTTTTTTCCTCCGGAGTTAAGCCAGTGAAAAGTGTGCTTTTTGGAGTGTGAAAAGGAACTCAGGCCCGGCTTGAAGTTTCCATTTCGATTAAGCCTTTCGACAATGCTTAACTGGGATTTAATTACACACACAGCTTCAATGTTATGCAAATGAAATAAACCAATCGGAGGGAAATTTCTCTATATATAAAGAAATATATGTATAAACCAGGAGCAATCTCTAGCTATTTAGCTTTAAAAAGTCAAGAGAAATGATTTAAAAACTAAGTAAAAAAAATGTGATGAGGAATATATTAACATATTTCCGTTTGCTGGAAAATATAAACAAGAGCAGAATAAATGCTTGTGGTCATATCAATGCCTTTTGAAAAATATATATATATATATTTTTGTGGTCACATCGTAAATAACGGCAATGAAAATGAAATGCTTGGCAATTAATTGGCCAGGACACAAGAGGACAGGGACAGTAGCAGGAGCAGCAGCAGCAGGAGCAGCAGCAGGAGCAGCAGCAGGACTGCAATCAACATAAATTCTCTGTGGAGAGACCGAATGTCCGTCCTCCTGCAGCACAAAATTGTATTTATTATTTTAAAAATCCAAACAAGAAACTTGAAGAATCTCACACACACTCTCTCTACTTCCCCCGCCCCCCTCTCTGTCTGGAGTTATTGAATAAAATGTAATAAACACTTTTAGTAACTTTGTCTTGTACTCTGTGCATTTTGTCGTAACGACTCGCACACGCTGCGTATACGTAATATTCGGAAGAGACCTTGTCACACACATATATATATACGTATATATATACAGTTTTTGCCACAGTTGTTTGTTCGTATTTGTATTTTTCCATGGCTATTTTCTTGCTGCTGCTTCTGTTGTTGTTGTTGTTTTTGTGTAAGCAATATTGAAATGCTGTCATTGAGCGTGCTCACTGAATTATGAAATTGAAAACTATTCAGTGCAAAACATTTTTCTTTTGCATTTTATCAGCTCAGCTGTGTGTGTATGTGTGTGTGTGGAAAATCAGCTTGTCATTTCCTTGTCAAGCATTTTAACCCTTCACAAAAAAAAGAAGAAAAAAAAAAGAAAAGAACTTTCTCCCGTTAGGACTATGTCTGTATTATAAAACAATTCTGTTGAATGTTTGAGTGAAATGTTAACGAAATCCCTGAGACATTTGTATATCAGGTTTAATTTATTTTTTAAAAAATAAGTTCAAGGTTTAATTAATTAAGTAATTTATAAGAAATTTATAAGTAAATATAAATAATTAAGTAATTTATAATAAAGAACATTTTATACAAGTCAGAGGATAATTTTGAAAAATATTTCTTACTATATAAACTTGCGTTTTTTGAAGTAAGAAATGTAATTAAATGAATTTTAAATATAAAAATTGTAATGTATATATTTTAATTCTAATATAAATAATGGGTTAAATTTTTCGGCAAGTAAAAAAAGGCATTTTAAATATTTTAATTCGTGTCTCGCCTTGGCCAAATCAAATCGAAATGAAATGAAATGAATTCGCATTTATATGCACAATGTATTGCATATATTTTCGGGATACAAATACACACACAACATACACACACATAACACACACACACACACATACACATACATGTGTGTGTATGCCAACCAGTTTGTTGGCTGCTTATTTATTTTTGGGGACAAGTTGCTGTCACAATTTCAAATTCAGTTGAGACTCTCCTCCATTGCGTATACGTAGACGTTACGTATACGCAATTCGTCAGTTGAGATTTTCGAGGAGGAGAGGAGACAAGAGCAAGCAAGGATGCTGAGGAGGTCCTTCGGTTGCTGCTCCTGCTACTGGCACACTGGCAGAGCAGAGCTCTTAATCCTCGGCCGGCTTAGGCAGCTGGCAGATGGCTGCAAAATTAAAGTGCCAGTGACGATTATAGGCAATCAGTTAGTTTCGTGCTTCACTCATTCTGATGAAATTGCTTTAAATTATATAATGAAATACATGTGCAAAATGGTCTAGGTGGGATTTAATGGATAGTCGACTTGAGAGAGAGCGAGAGAGATTGAGTATGCCTGAATGAGTCGGTATTTTAGCTAGGGATTTTGTGCCATGAATTTTATATATAGATTTATATACATGGTGGCATGTCGGTTGTATTGTTTCTATTTTAAATATGCATTTCTCACCGAAACAATTTACTGGAGTAAGGTATATTGTTAGCTTTCTTTCTGTGCTTATCCTGGAAAACTCTTAAACTGCCTTGATTATTGTTATCGAAAGTGTTATCGAAGCAGCAGTGTGACCGCATATAATCCAAATTTGCTAAGTGGCAACGCTGTAAGACGCTTGAAGACGCTTTTGAGTTGTAAATTATTTTAAAGCTGTTTATATTTTTTGTCTCACTTGACAATTTGTCAAAAAAGATATGTACATCCTTTATCCCAAGGCCAAGAAATTGCCAAATGGCCGAAAGTCGGCAACGTGTTATATTGGCTTAGCTGTTGGCCATTTCCGGTGGTTCCAGCCAGAAGGCAAAAAGCGTAGAATCTGATATCCAAAAAAATTTACACATATAGGGAAAACTACATACCTATATATCTATATGTATCTGTATCTGTATCTGGTGTCAGCAGAAAAAAAAAAAATGAACAAAAAACGAAGCGGGACAAAAATTTTATGCACAGAGCTTTGACCTAATCTCTGCTGCAATATTTCTCCTCGTCCGTGTGTGTGTGCGAAGAAAAGTAATAACATAAATGACACACATACACTGCAAAAAAAAAAATATTTAAAAATTAAAGCAGAAAAAGCTATATTTTAATGCTTTAAAAATATATTCTAAAGTAAAATATTTGTCAAGAAGAATGAGGCTTCAAGAAAGGTTTATTAAATATTTTCAAGAAATTCAATAAAAAAAGGGAAAGAACTGATTTGGACTTTGTATATTTATTGCAAACAAAAAAATATTTTTATATAGTTTTTATAATTTAATTTAAGGATTAAATGCGTTTAAAATGTGGAATTTTAAATAGAACATTAAAAAAGAACATGTTTTAAATAAATTGATATAAATTTCAAAAATAAAAGCAAGCTATCATTATAATTCAAACTTACTAAATTAAATTACAAATATATATTGGAGATTTGTTAAACAAAATCATTACAAGACTTAAAGCTTATATACAAATTTTTAAAAATATGAAAGGTTTAATATATTATTTTTGATATTTATTGTATAGAAAGAATAGATTCTTTCAAAAACCAGAATAAAATGTACGATATTAATTTCTATTTTTAGTTTTTTTTTTCTGTGTAAAAAAAGAGAGAGAGAGAGAGATAGACAGTGAGCGAGCGCGAGGAGCTATTTATATGAGACAACATTCCAGTTGGTATTACGCAAATCCCCAAACGCTTTAGCTGTCGCAGCTTTCTTCCAAGCGGTTGCCTTCCGACCAACGACCGACGACCGACGACCAACGAACCGGGATCAGCTTCCGTACGCCCTTGCACCGCGCATTTCCCCCCTCTCACCCCTAAGCCGCCTAAAACCCTATTCCAAAACTCTTCCCCCCCTCCGAATTCCCCGGCTCCGAGTCCAAACTGGAACCAGAACCGAAATGGCGACTACTGCAAAAGTGCGTGTTTTGCCGGCGAGCGATATGTCACTCTGCATATGCCGCCTGCACATGTGTGTGTGTATGTGTGTGTGTGTGCGTATGTGTGTGTGTAGCAAACCACCCACCACCCCCTTGCCCACTAAAAAAGCCAACCCTACCCACCAAAAAAAAAAAAATCCACTTCTTCCCACTAAAACTCCCACTTTTTGGTGCATTTAATTCTAAGCTCGTTTCTGCTGCATTTATGGCCTTTTGTCGGCTACACTGTGCAAAAAAAATGTTGCTTTCAGTCTAAATTAAAATAGTATTCTTCCTTTGAAATTATTTAAATTAATTTAAATTTATTTAAATATTATATTGCACACTAATGATGAGTTTAAAATCACTAAGTTCTCTATTGTTGTTTTTTTATTCTATTTTTTAATTTAAGGTTAAAAAATTATTTCAGCATTTATTTTTAATATTTTTCTAGTATTTTTTTGTATATTTCAAATGTATTTAATGCTTTATAATATTATTTTCTGGCTTAAATCATCTTTTAACTTAATCAAACTCATTTAGATAAGTTTAATTTTTATTTATAATATTCATTTTTTTTGGTATATATATAATTTTTTTCTATATTTCTTTATGTTATGTTTTGATTTGGTTCAAGTGTATGCAAAAAAAGGACACTAAAAAGTGCAAAAAATCTATGAAAATGTCCTCCAGCTTTGAAGGTGTCCACGAAGTCAATGCAAAAGTCCAAGACTGAGCGGAGAGGCTAAGAAGAAGCCGTTAAAACTGAAAACTAAATCGTAAATGTTGGCTTTAATGGCCCACACACACATCAACAGGGGAGGTTAAATAACTAAGACCAAATATAAAAAAAAAAGAAATTGGAAAATTGTTTAAAAAGGATTTTAGTTTTAAAGCTTTCTTTCAAAACGAAAATACATAAAATAGTTTTTGTAGCTTTTATAAGTTTCATTTAGATTTTTCTTAATTTTTCTTTGGGTTGCTATTCTTGTGCTCATAGCTGTAAGTCTTCGAAGGAACGAAAGATAGACTTGGTTATTCTTAAGCGGTCGCGTTTGTGCCCCATTTGAAGTGCACTCAATGCCGGTTGCCGGTCGTTGCTGGGCGGCTGCTCCCAGGTCCTTCCCAAGCACTTGGCATTCATCTTGGCACTGGCCACGCCCCCTTTCCTGCCAAGAAAGGTGGCCCTTCGTCGTTAGGCAAGTCAATAGAGCGGACAATGTTTGGAATTGTGGAATTGTGGATAGTCATCCCCTCGGGAGGGATGGACACCATTTGCTCATTGCTTTTGTCATTGCTTTGGATTTTGAATTCGAATTCGATTTTTGGTTTAGTACACACACACACACACACACACATAGACATAAACACACACACACATGGATTTCGAGGGGAATTCTGGGACCATAAATGAATTATGCGACATTTACTCAAAATTGCTTCCTAATGCCCAACATCCGGGAGAGACAAATGTCCTGGATGAAGGATGGTGCAAGTAAAAGCACGAAAAAGTGCACTTTTCTAAATTGTATAAATTATTTTATTCAATAATAACTTCATTTATTTATTTAATAATATTTCTCTTTTAAGTAAAGCCGTAAAATGTTTGATTTTACTAATTTCATAGCCTTTGGTATATATTATATGGAGAATACTTAAAAAAATGTATAAAAAGCTGTCATAAAAATATGTATTTTTAAATATTTAAGTATTTTCGTAGTCTGATTTATATTTTTCCTAAAAGAAAAATCAGTTAAAAGCTTCTAATAAATTATTTCCTTTAAAAAGATTTAATTTTAGTTACTTAATAAAACATTTTAATTTCTCTTTAATAAAATTTTACTATATTATATTATGTACAAAATAATTCAAAAGAAACCTTGAATCTTTTCCCATTTTCCTTGAAATATAATTATATTTACATATAAGTACTTCCATAGTTTTGACTTGTATTTTCTTTAAAAGAAAAATCTATTTTAAGTTCCTAATAAATTGTGTGTGACCTGCAGCCTTAGTCACCCGGCTATTGTTTCGGCTCAAAGTTCGCATTTATATTTCCAGTTTTTCGGGGGTTTTTCAGACTTGGAAACGTTTTGCAGTCCCAGACAGATGATGATGATGATGATGATGATGGTGATGGGGAGGAAAAGCGTAAAGAAAAGGGGCAGGGAAAACGAGAAAGAAAGCAAAAAAAAAAAAAAAACCTGAACCCGAAAGGACCACACACTTAGAGTGCACTTAAAGTTTTTACTCCATTTTCTTTGTTCGCTCTCCCTGATTTATGTTGCACTTTCAATTGGGAGAGAGAGAGAGAGAGAGAGAGCGCTGGAGTCCTGTTTCCTAATCACTTACTTGTTGGCAAAGGACCGCACTTGGCCTCATCCTTGAAGGTGCAGAACTTCTGCACATCATCGAAGAACAGTCCGGAGGGACAACGGTTCAAATACGGAAAACCATCAACGCACTGTAAAAGGGGGAAAGGAAGAATGTATAGATGTCACAAGGCGTACAGATCTAGACGGATTCTCACCTGGTAGAAGCGACGGCAGGTTGCCGGATCGGCATAGTTGCCATTGGCAATATGTGAGGGGCACTGGAACTCCTCCTTCTCCTTGCCTTGACCTGGGGGGAAAATTAAAATAAATATCAGTAATAATATATTTATATATATATTATAAATTTAAGGAAGTTTTTAAAGCTCCCTGATGGCTAATTTGGTGCCCAACCTTGCTTGCTTTTAGGAAAAGGTCCTCAAAAGTTAATTTTTTAAGGGTTCCCTTTATTTTCTGTACATTATTTTTTATATATAAAGCAAAAACTTATTTTTTAATTATAATTATTTATTAGTTCTCACTATTTATTATTTAACTTCTTCAATGAAGTCAATTTTTCCACTTGGAATATTTAAATATCCGGCAATTAATTGCATAATAGACACAATACTGCTTGTAAACCATCAGATTTATATGTTTTTGTGCATTAATACACACAAATAAATACAAATTATAATCGCTTAATGTATATTTATGATGATGCATGTAGTTTATCCTCCTGTTTTTCCCTTATTATTTTTTTTTTGAATTTTTTCCAGCATTTAAATCTAAGCTTAAAAGGCTTGGCGGCTTGACATTTACACAAAAGCCACCCCGCGATAAGCGAGTGAAACCAATAAATAAATAAATAACAGATAAGTTATAATTAAATGTCGATTTACGTTTGATCAACCAATAAAAAAAACATAATATTGAAATAAAAAACGAAGCCTGAAAATGCAGCGAATTAAATGCAGACAAAAAAAAAAAAAAACTAGAACCCAATTAATGCAAATATTTCAAAATGCATACTTCAAACTTGCAATCAAAATGGCAGGCAGGCTGCGGCTTAGGACTAGTAGTTGCAACTATAATGAATATAAATTGTCTAACAGCATTAGATTAACCGAAACCGAATCCAAACAGCAAAATAGCAAACCAGAAACCGGCACAACAGTTCCCATTTCCCGTATCGGAAAATGCCTGGAAATGAGGGGGAAAATCGATGAGATATTGCGGCGATTATAATTACGCGAACCGCCGCTTCAAAAATTATTCATAAACGACGGCACACATCCATTTTTCGGGGGCGGGGGCTAAATGTTAATTAAATGAAAACTATTATTGGACACAATTGCATTATGCCGCACACGTACATGCACGCAGAGGCGATATTATAATTATTATAATAATTATTTGTCAGTTTTATGATTTCTCATTGTTGCCCCCGCCATGCGGCCGGCGTGCAATTAATTGATAGCTTTGACCAAAAATCCAAAATCCAAAATATTTCGTCATAAAATAAATATTTATGGCAAAAGGGGCGGATGGATTATTGGCAGGCTCGCAAAAATGCCAAATACAATAATATTTTCACAGCATTTGACTTTAAAATGCGTACGTTAAAAATATTCATGGATTTTGCTTGCTTCATTAAAATTCATGAAATGCCAGGCGGAAGAGATTGAGATACTTTGTCGAGCTAAACTCGAAGATACAATCGGTTCGAATGTCTTGAGAAGCATTTTTGCACATCACTTCATTTGGATATATATATTAATTTTATTTATATTTATATTTTGTGGGAATTTCACAGAATGAATGAATGAACACGTCTAGAAATTGTTTTGCAAAAATTTGTTCCAAGCTTAAAGTGAGAGGTGTAAATATATATTTGCAATTTTTGTAATATTTTTATTACAATATATGTGAGCTTTCAACGAGCAACGAGCAGGAAAACTGAACCTTTTTTTGCCCAGGTTTTTCCTCTTTTTTTTTTTGTATATTTTGTAAAGGATATTTTGTTATTTATCTATTTTTTATTTTTGCAATGAAAATATTAAGGTAACCAGAAAGGTATATCTTTATTTCTGATTCAACTTTAAATTTCTGTCTTATTACTCTCTCGTTCACATTTATTTTTTATTTAAACAGAAATTCAGGGCTTAAAATTTTCCCGGAAAAATGTTGCTTTGGTCAATTTATGGTTATTTCTATATACATATACATATTCCAATATAAATCTATTTATGGCCATGTGTATATATTTATCCAATAATGGCAACAAACAATGACCACAATGCGGCGAAAGAGCAACAAAAATATCAGTTAATTTAAATATGTGGTGCGTGTGTGTGTATAATAATAAACACAAAAAAAAAAATATATATATATATATATTACAAAAATAGAAAACAAAGCACAACAACAACCGGAATTAAATCAAAATGAAAATGTTAGTAAAAATGAAAAGAATTTATTAGGAGGAGAACCCTTTTCCACATAATTATTATGGCTAATTAATATTTATTAACCAGCCGAGGCAGCAGCTCACATCCTCGCAATGTGTCCATAAAATGGCGCCCGATGGGTGGCACGAGGCAAGAAGTCCTCTGGCTAATGAGGCGATGTCCTCTAAGCGGCTTAAGGCCCCTCTCCCTCTCGCTTCTCTCCGTTTCCTACATTGGCACCCAAAACGCCTCCTTAAATGGCAGGAACAACTCAAGTCTCTGTCTTAGTTTGTTCCTAGGAAGCTACTTAACAACTTCCCAGCTTTTAACTGCGAAAATTGTTTCAGAAATAAAATGATAAATTTTAATTGTTTACTTAAATTGCTCATATATTTCAAAAACTGTATTTAATAAAACAAAGATTTAAAGAAAGACTGTAAAAAGGACAATTTCCTGTAAAATACCTATTTTAAAGTGTGACCCCAGTTGAATTATGTAAATACCTCTTTTTCAGTGTGACCTTAGTTGTTTCTAAAACAATGCCTTTAATCATTCACATTGTTAATTGAAGTACATCACTTCATCTTTTAAGTTATTAAAGATGCCCTTCAGACATCTCCTAAAGACTCTATTTTATTTTAAATATTTTAAAATAAAACCCATTTTAAAAGCTTCAATATTAAAAAGAAAATGATTCCTCAGCTCTCTTTTAAAGGCAATTTGTCTTCCTTCTTTCAATTTTACATCATGTCAATCCATTCCACCTTTTTGCTGCGACGACGACGAGCACGTAAAAAGACGCAAAAGTAATAATAATAATAAATTTATCGTACATTTATTTAAAAGTCATAAGGCCAAATTACATGGAAAACGTTTTCTTTTTCGTATTATTATTTTTTTTTTTTGGTTCTTTGCCCTTAATTAAGAAATTGCCAATGCGGAAAATAATAATTAAAAATAAGCCCAGAACCATTCCGTTCAAAAGGATTCATTTCCATTCCCTCGCGCCACGCGACTCTCGACTCGCGGCACAAATTAAATGTGCCCGAGAAAATAAATAAAATTGAAGAATAAAAACAGTAAAAAAAGTAAAAAGGGAAAAACAGTTCAGAAAAATGGCACAGAGAAACCTGGCGAAGAGCTGAAAAATCTTTATTTTATGCACATCAAGCAATAACTTTACGTTTCCTTGTTTCATTTTTACTGTGTGATTTTTATTTATTTTGTTGTTGTATACTTTTTCTTTCTGCTTTTTGCTTTGTGATTTTATTTTCCCCCCTTTGCCAGAGGTCATAATTTATTAAACATTTTTGCGGAAGTTGAAAACCAGAATGTAAGAGCGGAAAAATCGAATAGTTTGCAAATTTAATTCAATTTTTAGGGACGAGCTAATTACGACCTTTTACAAGTGCCTTTCAAGTCTTTGTTGTTTCAATTAATACGAGCACTTTGGCATGTCAAAGATTTAGCTTTTCATTGTGTGATGTGCATTTTGTTGACTTTCCCCTTGCCTTTGTCCTTATCATGTTTATACATTTTCTTTTTTTATTTTCTTTTTTTATTTTCTTTTTTTATTTTGCTATTCAATTTTATCGAGACTGAAAGGCAGCAAGGGAATAAGTGTTTAAATACAAATTCAGTTGGAAAAACAATCAAATTAAACACAGTAAATTATACAAGATTTATGTATGAATATTAACTGCGAGGGTAGTGTAAAAAGTTCTTGTTTTTTGGGTAAGCAGCGTGATAAAAAAAAAAATATGAATTAAATATTTCTCAATATAATTTTGTGTAAAATGTTAGTGTAAGAATTTTATTTGTAATATTATGAGTTTTTAAAGACATTAAAAAGGTTTTTTAAAATTTTTTAACGACTTTAGGTTAGATTTCCTGCTAAAACCAGTTGGGAATTATAAAAGAAAAAATCAAGAAATGAGAAATTCAAATTTTTATTAATATTTCTTCTCAAAATAGATTTTAGCCTTGATTTTTCTTATAAGAAGAAATTTCTGAGATTTTTTGTTTGACTTTTAGTTTAACTTCCGGTTAAAACCAGTTGGGAATTATAAGTAAAATTCAACAAATAAGGACAAATTCTCATTTCCAGAGCTCTTGCATATTCCCCTGACACACTTTCATTGAATTTCATCTCGGCAGATGTTTATGTGTACAGATATATGCTATATATACATATATTCACTTAAAACATTTCGCATTCAGCCTCGCCCCGGACCTTTCTCCCTGCAACTGTATGTATATATATATATATATGTATTTTGTTTTTTTTTTTTGCTTTTGTTGTTTATCCGCTGGCATTTTCAAGTAATTTTTCACGCATTTCTGTGGCTGCTTTGCGCCTCATTTTTCACGCCAGTCCATGTGTCTCGCTGTGTGTGTGCGCGCGTGTTAAGCTGCTTAAATGTTGTCTTTTTTTTTTGTTTTTTTTTGGTTGTTGTGTCGCCGCTTCCTTTTGCAACATTCGGCACACGGTTTTTTTGCGACTGTATGCCGCTTTTCTGCATTTACAACACTTAAATTGTAAATAATGCCGAGCCAGAACGGGACGACGGGCTGCTGCTGTTCACTTTTCGAGTGTGTAATGGCCAAAGCCACTTGCCTTTGTCAACAGCAAATTTGCGTTTAAATGCAGGCTCATGTGCCATGTGCCCCATTCCGCCATTCGTTTTAATGTATTTTTAAATTATGTTGATTTCGTTTTCTTTAAGTGAGCGCAAACACGAGCACAGAAAATAAAAGTAAACTACATAAAAACCACTCCTTGCTGAGACAATCTCTTTTTATTTTTATATATATATATATTTTTTTTTTTTGTTGTCTCAGCCAGCCAGAAAAGGGGGAAAGACTGAAGCGAGCGGGAAAGATAAATTCCTCTTTCTCTTAATTGGCTTTTCCTTGGGTGTAATCAGATTTGGCCTTTTTCACTTCATTAGAGCGGCATTTATCAACACTGATTTAATTAAAGCTAGTGTTGCTTAGTTGTTGGAAGAAGTAAATACTTTTCTTAAAATTATTTTTTGTAGTTTTCGTATAAAAATATTAAAACGTATAATGTAGGGTGACGTAGTATTCTACTTTTTGACATTTATTAAGACTGGTTTCATTTGAGCAACACTAGAGGAATAGTTGGAGGAAGAGTTATAGTGAATAGCGACAAAAGTCTTGAAATTTATTATAATTTATTATAAATTTTACTTTATGAGAGTTGCATTTGTCCATATGGATTCAATTTAAGAAACTCAACACAAATAGTTCGAGATATAAAATACATTTCCCAACACTTATTATGGTTTTAATAAATAAATTTAAGAAACTACACATATAGTTAGAGATAGAAAACACATTTTTTAACACTTGTTATGGCTTAAATAAATAATTTTAGAGTTAATAGCAAAGGGTGACATAGTTCTTAACTTTGTTTTATAAATTTAATTGATCAATGTAGCACTTATCAACACTGATTTAGGTTTACCAACAATAGTTAAATTTTTATAAAAGGGAAACAGTTGGAAAAGCATGTCAACAGGATAAAATAGGTTAATTAATATATATAATTAATTCATTATATATAATTATATAAATAATTAATGAATTTATATAAAGTGTGAGGTATTTAAGGTTATTATAATTTTCACTTTATGAAATCTGCATTTAACAACACTTATAAGAGTTGAGCAACACTAGAAAAGTATAAGGACCTAAATAAATTACCAAGGACTTAATAACAAAGATATTTGCATTTTTTATATTGTTTATTTTTTCTAGTTTTAAAATTTGACTAGTTTATAAATAATACCAACAGAATTTAAACGAATCAATAAATCACCCGCAAAAGTAATTACTAAAATTCATTTTATGAAAGTGGCTCTACTTCGATTTTAAATTGCACATATCACCACAAAACAGAAAATCCATAGAAAATCATTGAAAAAATCATCATGGGATTATGAAATTCTCAAATAAAAATGTAAAAGTGCATCTCCCCCATTTATAAAAATGACGTTCATTCAATAACTAAATAAAAGCATTTTCCATGCACATAAACACCATATTGAAACCACTTTCATTAGGTTGTAAAATCTTTCTTTTCAAAGGATTCCACGATGGCGGATAACAACAACAACAACAACAAATAAAGTTGAACAAAAACAGGCCAAGCCCCCCTTTTCGCATACAGAAGTCCGTCCGTTAATATGTGTTTTTCCACTTTTGTGCAATCGCCATCTCTCGTTGATGAAATGAAAGTATTTTTTATACACACTTGCTGTTGTTTTCCTTTCTATACGTTGTTTTTTTGTGTGTTTTAGTTAAGCTTTTTGGCAGATTTTTCATCACAAAACCGAAAGCAATTATGCAACGCGATGCGAGGCGAAACGGAAAAAGTAAAATCAATGTCACAATCAAGTTGCATAAATGAAGCTCAGGCAGCATCTGCTCGCTGCAAGCTCTTAAAAAAAATGTATAAAAAACGAAATATATATATATATTTATAGGAGCGGGGGTATTATCAATCCCGTTGTTGTTACGGTTACAATATATATATATATATATAAGTTTTTACATTTAAGTTTACATAATTGCCAGCGAAACAAGTTTCTCGCACAAAAGAAAGTGAAATCGAAAGAAGAAATTTTTACAAATGATCGTGATGCTGCGCGATAATCGCCGTCACCGTTACAAGGCTACAAAAAACGCCAGCCGATAGATAACACCAAAGTCTAAAAAACAACAAAAACTATAATATATATATCTATATGTATATATATATATGCTTAATGAAAGCAACAGTTTTGACCATGAAATCCATGCAGAAAAGACTAGCCTAGATTTGCATATTCATGAAGTTCATCTTGTTGATATTTCCGATATGTGAGCTACACTTAGCGAAAAAATTGTGTGCTTAGGGGAAAGAATTTGAATTTTTTATATAAAATTAAATTAGTTAAATAAATGAAGTATTTAATGCTTATTTTTATAAATTAGATTATTAAATTGATGAGCCTTTAATAATTACTATTTCTTTTGTTTAATAACTGAAATAATTTATTAGGAATATATCAAGTATATGTTTTAAATACTTTTTTTTTAGGAATACGTGGATATTTTAATGGCTTTTAGAATAACGTATTTCTAGCTAAAAATTATTTGTTTAATCAATTATAATATTTAGAAATATTTCAGCATGATTCACTTACACTTTAATTTTGTTTAAATATTTTATAGCCTTATAAGTGTTATTGTTATTATTTGTAATATTTTTAAAATTTGTAAAGGCTTTTTTTTACTTGGGTAAATATAATCATTATATGGATTTTTATATTTATAGATATAGATCTATATATATATAGAGGTATCAAAATAAGAAGTTTTTTGATAATAAACCATAACTATTGTGTTAAAACATTTTTCTGTCTGGTGTAAATAAATATTTTAAAAATATATACTGAGTATTTTTATGAATAAATAAATTAATCATTGAAAATAGAAAATATATATAGTTTTTTTAAACAAGTAAATAATATTTATTTAAGTCAGATATTTTTTTAAACTTTTCTTGATGAAGCCTTGAAGTAATTAGTAATAAAAAATATAACTAAAAGGTAAAAACACTTAAAAATGCTTTGTAAGTTTAAAAATAATATTTTATATATTAGGTTTTTTTTTATTAAAATTTTTTATTTTATTTTTAATTTGTATATTTACATTTTTTTATTTATTGCCTTTAAGTATGCCCACTGAACACAAAACTTTGTCTAATTCGCTTCGATCTTCGCTCTTGTCCTATTACAATAAATCTCTGCTGATTTCCCTCAGTGTATGTAAATGTACACTGATACCTGGCTGCTGGCTCTCTGGCTTTTAGACTTTCCGGCTGAATCCGTTAATTAGCATGAGCGACTAACCAAGCGAGCAAAAGCTGCAAAAGTTGCCGCTAATCAAGTTGGAGGTCAGTTTCTTTGGCTTTCGGCGGCGTCTGTCATTTTTTGGCTAAAGGCGGACTTTTGTCGTTACGCAACTTGGGGGGAGAGTGTGAGGAACTGGACAGCTGGACAGCTGGACAACCAGTTTTCCGCCATAATGTCCAGCATTGTATTACTTTGGGCCAGGACAGCTGCTGACCTTGCGAGATAGGGAAAAACCAGTTGAGGAAAACCGCTGGCAATGGTTACCTAATTCGTACAGGAAGCGGCAGGCCAACCTGCTGCTAGCTCTCAGTTTTGATTTTTTAAGCCTTTCAGCTTTTTAGTTATGTTTTTTTTTCCTTCTTTCTTTCTTTAATTTTCTCTTTAGTTTTCTCATTATTTCTCAAACCAAACAAATAAAACAAAACACTCAGGAAGAGACGCCAACTCTTTGATTTCTTTCACTCACTCGAAACAACACAGTAACAAAAATACAAAAAAATTATATGTGTGTGTAAGGGGAATGCGGAAATTATATACACTTATATATATATATCTATATATAGTATATATGCCAATTAATATATATATAATTTGATGTAGGCATTCCTTGGTCGCTGCTCGGCACACTTACCATTAACACCAGCTATAGTTAGTAGCAGGGCCACCGCTAAGAACGGCCGCAACAACATCTTGTAGCTTCTCTGGATCGAAATCTATATCGACTATATGTACTGTATATATATCCCTCTCCGGGGGCGAGCAACCGAGAGAGAGAGACGGGGAGAGAGAGATGAAGAGAGAGAGAGAGATCGATCGGCGAGTGAGAGCGAGACGTCCGCAACGCGCAAATGCAAACCGCCAACTGATCGAAGCCACTGGCCAAGAAATTGCAAGAAGCCAACACGACGCGCCACTGCCACTCGACCAAAAAATAAATAATACAACAAAAATACAACAAAAAAAAGCCACTCGATCGATTGTGGCTCAGAGCCCAGAGCTGGGAAAAAGCCGCTCAAAAGTATGAGCGTGGAAAGCCAATGAAGCCGAAAGGGTTAAGTCACACGAGTCGGGCTACAACCAGTTGGGAATTATAAGGGTATTTTTTGGGATATATTAACTTTAAAGCTTTTCCTGAAAAATTAGTTAATTTAGAGATTTTAGGTAACTATTTTGTACATAAACTAAAGTGATTTCTTTGATCTTAAGTAATCACACTTTTAGTCAGTTGGGAATTATAAGGATAAATTTCACTAATAAGACAATATCCAATGTTGTTTGGTCAGAAAATGAACAGGAAGTCTAGCTATTCCTCAATTATATTAAACGTTATAAAAATACAATATTTTCGCAATTCATTATACTTAATACTAAAGCTTGCTATAACCAGTTGGGAATTATAAAGGTATTTTTGAAAAATATTAGCTTTTTTTTTAAATGAGTGAATGTAGAGGTTTTTGATGAGTATTGTTGTAAATCAATTCAAATCATTTCTTAATAAGTTAAATCCTTAACCAGTTGGGAATTATAAGTAGAGTTATACTTTGGTATAAATATTATAAGAAATCTTTTCCTCAATTATATTTAACGTTAAGTAAAAAGTATCAGCGCAACTTCTTATACTTAACACTAAAACTTGTTTTAACCATTTGGGAATTATAAGTATAATGCAAGAAAAAAGGGGAAAAATCTTTATATATTTATATTTATATTTTTTTTTTTACAAAAATCTTAGCAACTAAAATATTTTCCCAAGTCCCAAGCAAAGCATCCCTAAGCTGGACATAAACAGCTAGAAATTATCAGAAATATTCAATATTTATAAACATTTTAAGTTTTTCTTTATTCTTAAATATATATAAAATTATATAATGATATATCCCAAATAATATAATATTATTTTATGTATTATTTAACACACTTCCTAGTGAAATTCCCGCTAGATACTCCTCACCATTGATCTCGTATTCTCCATTGTGTTCCCGCGCTCAGTCTCAATTTCGGATTCACTTTCATTTGAACTGGTTGCGCCCCCCGATGACGTTGTCTCAAGTCGGCTCTATATGTCTCTCCATATACACCTCTATATATATATATAGATATATATATATTCGAGTTGATTCGAATCGAGTGAGTTCGAGACGAAGCCGGTTTCGGGTGGAGAGCAGGAGAGAAGTCTGCGCGCATGCGTGCGCATTTCAATGAGCCTCTGTGGCTCTGAAATAATAGTAATGTCTCTGCGGCGGCTCTTCGGCTTCGTTCGAATCGGAATTATGCATATTGGCCCGGCCATTATGCTGGCTGGGGATCATCCGTTGCCATCCATATGCATGACGACTCTATAGTTTCCCCCTATCCCTCCGCGGCATTAATTTGCCTATCATCGGTCCCAAATCAGTCGCGGCCGAACGTTAACGATTTGGACGAGTTCTTGGCCGGCACTCTTGGCCGCCTGAGTCGGCATACTAATGAGATGCTAATCGCAGATTACAGTTATCAGATGTTAGAGCCCCGCCCCGGAAAATAATAAAAATCAAGTGGCAATGCTAAAGAGGGGGTGGGAGAGGTGGGAGTTTGTATATATGTATACCTAAGGTACACCCACATCGAGGCATTGTTGCATCATTAAATTCGAGAATGCACACACAGCAAAAAAAAAAAAAAAGAGGGGGAGATATTGGTGAATAAAATGAAAAACAAGAAAGGAAGCTAACTTCGGAACGCCGAAGTTTTTATACCCTTGCAGATATCAATTGTATAAATTATAATCTATCCCAATATAATATAATATGAACTACTTTCATATTCACTTTTACATTTTTTTACATTTTTTCACATTTTTACATGTAAAGTAAAATGTAATTTTTCTCCACATTTACCGATCGTTTGTATGGCAGCTATACGATATAGTCGTCCGATTCTTATGAAATTTACAACAAAATTCTGAAAAAATATGAAATACTAGTATCTAAAAGTAGAAGAAATTTTGTTGAAAACTGACAAAGCTATAATTTTTTTTCTGAAAATTTACGCCCTTTCCTATGGCAGCTATATGATATAGTAGTCCGATTTTTATAAAATTAAACCCAAAAATCTTGAACAATATAGAAAGCTTATAACCGAGAGTTGATCAAGATATGTTAAAAAACAGTGAAGTTAGATTTTTTTTTTCAACAAATTTACGGATCGGTTGTATGGCAGCTATATGATATAGTTGACCGATCCGGCTCGTTCCGACTTATGTACGAGTGAGAGTATATAGAAGACTGTCTGCAAAGTTTCATTCAGATAGCTTCAAAACTGAGGGACTAGTTTGCGTA
>VNJR01004211.1:0-16242 GCA_008042585.1 Drosophila punjabiensis
ACTAGTTGTTTTTCTTAATGCACGTATATTTACAGTGCACGCTGTACATTGGTCCTGGGCAGTCGGCGGGGCAGCTGTCGATCCTTTTTGGCAATTCTTTGGGAGATGGCGGTTTAGTTTTTTTCCGCATATATATGTTGTATAACTGCGTGAGTTGTGACTGTGCTTCTGGGCTTATTCAGTTGTGCTTTTAAAAAGTCAAGCTCATTTTGTAATTTTTGAGCTGTGGCCCATGGCGGGGGTGGTTCATTGGAGTATAAAAGCCACTTTAAATGGGCTATTCTTTTCTTGATGCGATTTTTTACTCCGGCTCTTCCCATCACACTCTACTCACTCTGGTTATTATTATTGTTGTTGTTGTTGCATGTCCTCCTTGTCCTTCGCCTTGAATAACAATATGTCGCGCTCTCCCAGGAAAAGATGAACGAGGGATGCTACCAAAGTTTCAAATCTACTTCCCACGATGCACTGCCAATATGGGTAGTGTTCACTATTGAAGTAATTTTTGATATATCTGGCAATGTCTTTGTTATCGTCTTCCACTTCGATTGCCTCTATTGCGATTCCGAATGCTTCTTGTTGAAGGCTTAAAGGCATACTCGAATGCCGTAATCCCATTATTTGCTGAGACATTTGGTATTTCTTCTTTGCGTTTTTAGCTTCAAATATTTTAGTACACTGTCACAGTCGCCATGAAATAGGATTGTTCCTAAGTTTTTAATGATAAGACTTTGGTATTTGGGTTTTATTTGTTTATCAGTTTTATTTTGAGTTTTTAAATTGGAGCAGCTATGGTGCCGCTCCAACGCTCGAGGAGTTTCTGAATTTTACAATATTCCTTAAGTTTTAATTTAAGCTAGGTCTCGTAGCTGCGCTGTTCGCAGGCGGCGGCAGAGAGACGGCTGCATATATATATTCTTATGTATAAAGGAATGTACTTATATACATTGGCTATGCCCTCTGAAGTGAAGGCGCGAGGGCTATGCATATGCTGTCCGTTTATTACATTTATGCCGACGCTAGCACTTTCTGTGTGCGGGCTAAGCCATAGCGATCGGTTCATATTTCGGCCACTTAGGGTTTATGACCGGGGCTTGGAAATATGTAAACACTGCAACAAAGTGTTACAGTGCGTACCCTTTAAGTACAGTAAGTATTCGATATATATGCATACTACAGTTCCTTTAAAATTACTTATGGGATTCGCTGAAGACTATAACAAATTTTTGTTAAATTGTAAACATGAACTCGTTCACTTGCTTACTAAAAACACTGATGATATGTATGTTAAAACAGTTGAGGGAAAAACACATAAAAATTGCTATAAATAATATAAGCTGGAAAATACGTCATATCGTTCCCAGTGACAGTGCTAAAATTAAACTGTATAATATAGTAAAAAGTGGAGCTACCTCTGGGAGCTGGGATTGTTATATTAATCCTGCACTGGTACAAGGAACACATCATATCTGGAATGTTAAGCTGTCTGCAAATAGGGAACGTCCACGTTTTGTTGTCATTGCATTTATATTAAATGGGCAACTAATTATAAACAATTTGAGAAATACAAAAGTAGATCTAAATTCTATCTTATTTTAATGAAAACATTGGAACGGATACTTGATATCCACATCGGAGAAAGAACAGAGAAAAACCTTTCTAATGCGCAACAACTGAAACAGCACTACAAGAGGTGGTGCGATACATAGAAAATGCTCTGTTTTTCAAACACTACGCAATGGCCACCTTCCTGGACATAAAAGGAGCCTTTAATAACGTAAGCGCGGATTCCATCCTGAGCTCCCTCAACGGTATAGGAGTAGAAGGAGATTTGTGAAGAGGGCACATCTCAGGAGGGCGTCCTGTCCCCATTGCTCTGGCTGATAAACATGGATGACATACCAAACACACTAAATAGCGAAGGAGTAAAAGTGGTGGCATACGCAGACGACGTAGTCCTACTCGCTTCAGGACCATTCCCCGTCGTCATCAGCGCACTAATGACAACGGATGGGGAAAAGCCTGTGGATTGGGCATAAACCCGAGTAAAACGGAACTAATGCTCTTCACTAGGAGGACAAAAGTCCCCAGCTTCACAAAACCAAAGATAGATGGCATAAACTTAGAGATATCACAGCAGGCAAAGTATCTACTGCATGCGAAACTTTCATGGAAACAGAACATCAACGAAAGAGTCAAGAAAGCTAGCATAGCATTCTACTCCTGTAGAAAGATGTTCGGAAAGACCTGGGGCATACACTGCGGTTGTAAAACCCATACTCACATACGGAGCACTAGTATGGTGGCCAGGATACACACAAGGATACAGAGATCGGCGTGCGCAGGAGCCACGGGAGCACTGAGATCATGCCCCGTAGCGGCGCTAAATGCCATCCTGAATATAATACCAATAGAGCATTTCATCAGAAACACTTCAGCACAAAGTGCGGTAGGTCTAAAGGCTAGTCAATTCTGGAAGGACTACCACACCGGACACTGCAGGATTCTGAACAAAATAAACTATCAGGCGACAGAAGACACAGACTACATGACAACCGAACTGCGATTCGGTAACACATACACAACTATATACCCTTCAAGGGAAGACTGGAAGAGAAGGAGGTAACCGAACCGGATGAAGTATCGCTCTACACCGACGGCTCAAAGATGAGCGGCGGGGTAGGGGCCGGAATCTTCGCCGAGAGCCGGAAGGTGGAAGAATATTTTCACCTCCCCTCCGGAATACCATGGTGAGGATATACTCAGATAGCTAGGCGGCAATCAAATCCCTTTCACAAGCACGGACGACGTCAAAACTAGTGGCCGAATGTAAAGGGGCACCAAACAGACTTGCAGAAGACAACAGGGTACAAATAGCCTGGGTACCCGGGCACAATGACATAGACGGAAACGAGAAAGCCGACGAGCTGGCCAGAAAAGGGTCAGAAGAGCACTCAGTAACAGCAGATATCCAGATCTCACTGAACTCGGTCCAGACGGAAATTCATGACCATTTCAAACAAATAGCCAGCAAGGAATGGTCGACGAAGGCAGAGCACAGAGGATCGCAGAACTGATCTCCAAGAGCAAAAAGGACATCAGGAGGGTAACGGCAACCATCACCTGCCACTGGCCAATAGGCACGCAAGCCTGTAAGATGGGTCTACCCTACAACCCACTATGAGAAGCTGCACGGAGCCAAGCGAGCAGAAGACACCAGAGCATCTGCTGTGCCACTGCCCGGCACTCAATAAACAATGAGCCCGCCACTTCGGAGCACACCAACTCAAGTCACTAGGGGAAGTTGGAAGTTGTACGTAGCTGCCATCCTAGTTTACCTGAATGACACGTGCTAATACTGAGGAGGGCGCTGACAACAGTAAATCGAGGGCGTGAATCAAAACGGAGCTCAGCTCTAATTGGAGGCGGCCAGGGCGGCCTGACCACTTTTACCTACCTACCTATCTAAATTCTATAGCCTATCCTTGTGAAGATTTGAATATTAAATATGATCAAAATCGTTTTGCTGTTCTATATGAACATTTATAAAAGATTTCAAAAGAGCTATTACACCATGAAAAAGGCTCCAATTATTGTCGTACATCTCTCATACCAGAATGAATTAGTTAAATAAGAACCGATTGATATTAAAATTTCCACTGAATTAAATGTGGCGAGTGAGATGAATACATAAGTATTCTCATTTATGATCGTCTAGTTGAATACACACCATTGAGTGGATTGATTCAACGCATCGTCTAATAGAGTACAAAGGATTTTTTCAGTAAAATTTCAAAATTCATTGCAATTAGACGTTGACGGATCCAACAAAACGCTGTCACTCGAAAAGAAATTCAATACTTCGAGTTCTAATACAATCCAACAACTTGTTATAAAAATAAATAATTTCATGAAAAAGTTTAACCCTAGCAGGGTATTATAATTTCAGTCAGAAGTTTGCAACGCAGTGAAGGATTCATCACAGATCCTATAAAGTCTATACATTCTTGATCAGCATCAACAGCCCAGTCGATCTAGCCATGTACCTGAATGAAACTTTGTAGAAGGTAAAATATGTAAAAAAAATTATAACTTCACTGTTTTTTAACATATCTTGATCTACTGAGTCATGAGCTTTATATATATTATTTTAGACTTTCAGATTTAGTTTTATAAAAATCGGACTACTATATCATTGAGCTGCCATACAAATGATCGGTAAATGTAGAGGTAAATTACATTTTACTTTACATCTTAAATGTAAAACAATGCAAGACTGTAAATTAGATAGGGTTAGATTTTAATTAATGCATTTAAAATCTTCAAGGGTATACAAACTTCGGCGTGCCGAAGTGAGCTTTCTTTCTTGTATTTTTTTTTTTTAATTGGTTGAATGGGGTCAGCGGGCAGCGTCTCATAATTTGACAATTGGAAGTATTCATTCTTTTCTTTGAGATCGGTAGAGTGATCCTTCCTCGTATCTCACAGAGAAAATCACAGTTCGTCCGTTTTTTTGGTAAAGGATCGTGGGTGATACGTGTATGTACTTTGACTTTTTTGATATGTTTCATCATCCTCCTTCAATTAAGAGCCTCGTCCCTATTTTAAGTAGGCTCGTGGGAACAAGCACGTGTGGGGCAGGATCATTCTGACGGTGCGGCCTTATTCAAATACAACTGAGGATCTTTCTGGCGAGGTGAGTGAGTTTCGTATGTGAACGTGCGCTCCACGATCGTTCCGGGATCGCCCCCGAGATCGCTCCGTTGCATTCGTACTCGTAACCATTTCTTGCACAAGTGCTCTTATATATTTGCTGACCCTAATTAAGTGCATCTATTTTACCCTCTCTGTTGACAGGTTAACATCCAACCCCTAAAAATTGCTCTTGTATTACCCTTTTTGCCGACATCAAAGGTCCCGAAAGCCCGGTTATTATACTACTGAGAGTTAATCAAGATACCTTAGAAAACTGTGAAGCTATAATTATTTTTCTTCAAATTTACAGATCGTTTTGTCTGATAGCTATATGATATAGTTGATCGATTCGGCTCGTTCCTGCTTATATACGAGTGAGAGTATATAGAGACTATTTGCAAAAATTCGGTCAGATAGCTTTAAAACTGAGGGATTAGTTTGCGTTGAAACGGAAAGACGGACGGACAGACAGACTAGCCATATCGACTCGGCTGTTGATGCTCATCAAGAATATATATGCATTATAGGGGCGGAAATGCCTTCTTCTAAATAATACGGACGAGTTATTAAGACGCTTTTCTAACATCTCGGGTTTCACCTTCGTAATCCTATTTGATCGATCTAGAATCGCAAATCTTAAGTCGGTACCCCTGTGCTCTATTAGTACCCAAATAATTTAGCTGAAACTACTTCTTTCTGTTGCTCTGTTTTGCCCGCGTATTCC
The DNA here is from genome assembly GCA_008042585.1 of Drosophila punjabiensis. Taxonomy (NCBI): domain Eukaryota; kingdom Metazoa; phylum Arthropoda; class Insecta; order Diptera; family Drosophilidae; genus Drosophila; species Drosophila punjabiensis. Next base: position 5,420 of record VNJR01004211.1, read on the forward strand.
GGTATAGAAAAGTTAGCTACAGCTTCAGCTGCCGATACTAGAAGTGCCTCAAACAATCGTGCTCCAAATAGTACTAATATTCCTCTCCATAATGTGTTGTCAATCGCCACGCAGTCTCGGGAATTCCGCTGAGTGGGGTCCACTAAAAAATCGATATATGTTATTAGGCTTAATCCTGAAGCCACAGACGAAGATGTCAGAAATTATCTTAGAGAAAAGCTACAAGCCCCTAATGATTGCAGCTCCGTTCTTAAATTTAATCTCAAGCAGAAGAGCAATATTCTCTTATTTAAAATTCTTCTATCAGCCATTTTATTCTCTATGGCACATGATCCTGCGATTTGGCCAATGAATACTCTAGTGCCAGAGTATGTCCAAAAGGAAAAGCCTCGTAGCTCTAATTCTACTGCTTCGAAAATAACTTAAAAAGTAAACGTCTCTGTTCTATATCTGAGTATTCTAAACTGAGTATGGCATAGATTAACAGTCTTTCACTCGATGTAGATGTTATCGCTCTTACTCTAACTGGTGGCGAGTTGATTGCAGTTCATAATTCACGTGAGCCCGAGCTCCTTGCAATTGACAATTCTCATACATTTGATTTTATTGCGATCAAATTTTTTACAAACAAAATGAATATTTACCGAACTTGCTCTTATATTCCTCTTAGATCCGACAAATCTCTCTATTTTCTTCATCTCCCTGCTATACAATCACTTTCCTGTGAAATCAATGACGAGGACCAACTTATAATATTGGGCGACTTCAACATACATAATGTGTCTTGAGTAGCTTCACATGACACCAATCTTCCTTTTGGGATAAAGCGGCCAGACGGACTTATCGCTGGGTCAATTTTGAAAAAAAAACCCCAAAGATAAGCTACTCGACATTTTAAAATTGAACAATAAAAGTCTCGCTCTCTAGGAGCCCTCCGTGTTCATTACCAGATTACCCCTTCCACCCAACCATGCTATTAAACGTAGAGATAAATGCGAATCTTTCGAATCCAGTCGAGTCTGTTACAAAAGTCGAATGCTTTTGAATGGCAACCCCTTACGCAGCTAGACCTTCCAGCTACAACAATCCTTATCCTTACCCTCTATCTCATACTAACAGTATTTAAGTTCCTTCTTTTGATGTTAGTAATGTTTTTAATGGTCATAAATATCTTGAAATGTTTTTTTCTGAGGGCCCTGACAAAATTGAAACTGTGCAGAAGCTTTGTCTTGGCCTATTACATTTCTTTTTAATCAATCTTTACGTAACTCACAGTTCCCCAAAATTTGGAACGGATCGCTTATCATCCCTTTACACAAAAAAGAATTTAGATCTGATGTCCCTAAATATCGAAGTATCGCAAAGCTAACTGCCTTACCAAAACTTTTCGAACTTAGTCACCAACCAACTCCAATATATGTGTGCTCTTTAATTTCTCCTTCTCAACATGGGTTCGTATAACATCGTTCAACTACAACAAACATTTTTGACATTACTTCACATATTCATTGTGGCTTCCTTAGCAAATGCCAATCTGACGTAATCTTTTCTGACTTTAGCAAAGCATTCGAATGGGTACATCATACCCTCCTTCTCCATAAACTTGCTCTCCTCGGATTCCCAACAACTCTGCTTAACTGGATTTCAGCTTACCTACCTAAAAGAACTTGGCGTGTACTATTTAAGAACCAATTATCATCCGTAGTAAATGTGTACTCTGGTGTCCCCCCAGGCAGCCATCCCGGCCCACTACCTTTTGTGCTTTTTATTAACGATCTTCCAAATGTCATGTCATTTGCTTCTATTTTAATGTATGCTGATGAAGTTAGAATCTGCCTATCTTACTCAGATAATCTATCGCACCTTGGCCTCTAATCTGACCTTAATGAACTACAGCTTTGGTTTACAAACAACTCTCTGTATTCGGTCAAACACTTATCATTCAAACTGATTCACTTTGACTTCACAAATGTAAACAAAGCTGCATTGATCAAGCTCTGTAAAGTTCTCTTTAATCAACCTTATGTTATCTTACTGCTAATAATAAAAAGCAGTTGCTGATGTTAGATTTTGTAAAACGGTTGTTGTTATTGCCTTTAATTCTGAAGTTGCAATTATGTTATGCAAACGTGAACATTCCCACCTGCTATCTTATGCAGCACAAAAAATTGTTTGTGCTTTAAACATTTTGGCGCTCAACGTGGGCCTGTGAATAAACAATTATCGTATTATCGCCCCGAACAATAATTCGCTTAACCCGCTCATCACAACTCAACATCGTCATTATCTCATAGAAACGTGAACATTCCCACCCCGCCAGTGCACTATCCGCATGTTAATAATAAAAAAACAAATTTATTAACCATTGACAAAAATTCGAACGTCAAAAACTCGTTAGGATAACGGAAATATTAGCTGTTTATCTTTGCATAGCTCTTGGCTTGTGTGCGTGTACCGACTGCTCAATTTCCTTTGCTTCATTATTGGACAATAAAGTGTTGTTGTTTTGTTAACGTCGCAACTGCAACCACTGCTACAGATTTTGAGTTATCATGGCTTTCGTTTTAGAGTAACCTAACTGCATTGCCACATTCGTCGTTCCGCTTTCGTCAGTCGTTGCTTTTGCAAAGTTACTCTAGTTTTTTCGCATTCGCATTCTTCGACGTAGCAATGCCAACAGCTGTATTAGATACTCTCAAACGCCAAAGCTCAAATATTAACCGCAACATTACACGCATAATTCATTCATTCATTTCTGCAACTGGTCAACCGTAACCAAATCTCGAATATAGATAAATTAAATCATCTCCGCAATTGTTTAAAGTGACCTACATTAGAGCTTTCGCAGCCTTGGCGGTCACAGGTGTGAAATAGGCAAAGGCTTTGGAAAGCTAAACTTCGGTATGACAAGCCAAAAACTGTCGCCTGCTGGCCTGGCAAATACCCGACATCTCCGCAGCTTAGTTGATAACGCATCTGCGTTATAAAGGTCGTTCTCATCGCTACGTCGGATGTTTAAATTGCTAAGGTAATGCTCATTTACGTGGTCACGGAGATGAGCGACTAGGAGACCAAAGTAAAATGGAACGAATCACTGAAATATCTTACTCCACCGTTCTGGAGCCAGTGTACGCAGTTGCTTAAGCGCCACCGCCAGTTTCTTTTATTCGATGAGCAATCCTATGGATCGGAGCGATCAAGACCAAGCCGACCACCAGCAAGATCTTACAATTCGTCGTTTTCACTGACCAACGCACCGTGCGTATACTGCCTCGCACCCTCGCACCCTCGCACAAATTGCTTGGATGTGACAAATTTAAGGACCTTAGTCCAATCGAGCAATTTGACGTCATTAAATTACACCGTCTTTGCCTAATTGTCAGTGCAGGGCTCACCAACTGTTAAGCTGCCCATTAAAAATCGCTGTCGCCCTATTGCACAACAACCATTCGCTGAATTCGTCTCGCTCGCACCAACCGCTTCCATCCGCACCTTTCTTGGAAGCGGCAACACACTCCCACTCGCATTCTGGCCGGAAGCCGCAGGTGTTACTTGCCACTGCGACTTCGTTACGGAGAACTTCACACAACTGCTTTTCTTACGGAGGGAAAGACGTGCAGTCCAAGTCCGAAGCATCAACCACTCACAAACATATAGTAAATACTGCTCAGCTGCTATCAAATCTATCATTTCAGCTTTCGAACTCTCCGCAGATCTTTGTATTACTCCAAATATCTCATATCACCCTGATCTTGCTACTGACGTTTCGACTTGGGAGCTGCCAGAAAACACGCCACTCGCTAATAAAAGGTTCCATCAATCACGCGACGTCGACATGCTACCGGGAACAAAAGCTTTCTTCGACGCTTTGTCAGTAGGGCAAATAAGGCCGGGATCTCAAGTCGCGCTGCTGCAAAAAACGCAATCTGGCTGGGCCAGCTTCAGCAAACTGCGCCAATAGAAGTTTCCACTTATATGGCTTTAAGCGCAAGTTCAATTGATGTCAATCTCAAACGTCTGTGGGAGCTGGAAGCAAACGACTCGCCACTTCTGCAGAAGTCGGAGCATTCTATTTGTGTAAAACAGTACGAGAAAACCACTCGCCTCGAAAGCACTGGTGGGATTGTCGTCAAACTCCTATTCAAGTACGACCCAAGTCGATTGAGAGACTCGGTTAATACCGCTCGTCGTCGGTTTCTGAGAATGAAACATCGTCTGTCGAAATCTCCAGCACTTCGTCAGCAATACTGCGACTTTACGGAGGAGTATGAGATATTTAGACACATGTCCCTTGTTACTCACCCTAAATTGCACGAACCTCACTACTACATCCCTCACCTCAAACCAAGCTTTGAGTCGGCCAAGCTCAGGATGGTGTTTGACGCCTCTTGTCGGACTTCAAATAAAACATCACTTAACAATTTGCTAAGCGACCAGTACATTCTTGGGAGGGCATTTCCAGAAGACACACTGCACACGTATCAATATAATACGGTGACCTACGGCACTGCATAAGCCCCATTTTAGCACCACGTAACCTAAACCACCTCTCCGATGTTCATCAAGTCGAATGTCCAATCGGCGCTGCCATCATAAAGTCGCCCTTTTATGTTGATGACCTACTCACGGGTGCAGACGACTTAGAGACGCTTTGAATTATCAAGGATAAGGTAACAAAAATTCTGCGACGAGGACATTTCCCACTCAACAAATGGCATTCGAACTATGCTGGATTCATGGAAAACTACACAACTAAGGAGCTCAACTCGTGTGGCGAGGGATTAACTAGCGCTCTTGGCGTGAACTGGAATCAGCGCGAGGATACAGTATTGTAGGATATTCAATAATAAGATTCAGGTTGGCATATTTTTATATTTTCGGAGCAACACTTAAGGTCGCTTCAAAGGCTCTTTATTCAATGTTTTATTACACGTTTTGATTCTTACTTAGGGAACTTGCAGCTGCGCCGACAGCGACGCAGGCAGCGACGCCGACAGCAGCGCGGTCAGTGCTTGCGCATCTATATATTATTTATTTTCTAAGAGCTCGTAAAAGTGTGAGCGCGAGAGGAAATGCTTACGTAAGACGACGGATGTACACAACATGCTGAAGCTACGCTTTTGTTGCATAGCACTTGAAATATGCTTTGTTCTTTTATTCAAGTACAGTATAATTTGTGCAAATGCTACATCTCCCTCCATTCGGAAAATATTGTAATGTAATGGAGTTTTTTTTTTTTTAATTTGTCTAAATAATTTTTTTTGTTATGAGTTTACAATAAAAAGACATTAGAGAATCAAAAATTTTATATAAAAATATGTTATCATATTTATTATTTTTGTCGCCTGATCAGAAATACCGGTCTAGAAAATATAAGTTAAAATTCTTACTTTATTATTTGAATTTGAATGAGTAACAGTTAAACATTTTTATACTATCCTTATGAACTTTTTGGGTCCTACTTTCGTTATCTTTAATGCTTATATATACAGTATGCAGTTAATGGCCAGATTCGTTTCTAAATAAGATAATAAATGGGGTGTTATACCAAAAATTTGCTCATATGGACAATAATTGTGTGCCATACAGGGGGTTGTGTTAAAACAGTATACATATGTCCCAATCAGTTTTAACAACTGATATATATGATCGTATGTATTCGTTAATGGTTCTGTGACTTCTTTCGACCGTACTTCAGAATATAAGACTCAAATATAGCTTTAACGTAAGCAATTGGAAGTTGGAGGCCATTATGGTTTTGTAGTGTGTTACGTTAATTTTCGTCTACTTTAGGAGGATCTGAGCTGCTGGGGCTCGCTTTAGTTTCCGGCTCTAGCTCGTCGGCTTTGGTGGTGGTGGTCTTGCTTACTCAGACCTCGGACACGGACTACACATCAATATGAACAAGCCAAGAATTGAGCGTCCTGTGACAAAACTAGAAGACAGAACTAAGCCAGAAGAAATGTTAAACCATATTCACTGAAGGAGGAAAGTTATAGAAGAATACGGAAGTTTAGAGAAAGGACAGTCGGACAGGGAGAAACCTTATCCTTTTTTGGAGACACAGATGCTGTTGTGCTCGCATAATGCCCACCCTACCTACGATCACCTACCGCAAGAGCATGGGTGTGGTGATCCCTTTTCATCCTTACGACCGTGGAGTCATCAATCGGGTCGGTAAACAAGGGGTTTAAGTGTTCATGATTTTGTTAAGCAATAGATTCAACATATACAAGTGTTATTAATGCAAAAATTTCGAATGTATGTAAGCTAGGAATAGGCATAACTAATTATTAGAATATATGTATATCACATGATTTAATAGTATAAAGAATAAAAATATGATAGTTAAAATGATAATTAAATAAAAAAGTTTAATGTTGCTTCAGGAATTATTTCAATGTTCTTTTAATTTAATTATTTGATAGATATTCTTTTGTTTAATTTATTTCGATTCTATCGTTAAGACAATTGTTCCAGACTTCATATTATTTAATTTAAAACGTTACTTTACATTACGTTGCGATAGTTTGTTAATTTCAGATGATGCGTTATTTAATTCATGTTTTAAAGTTTTCAGTTAGCACAGTATTTCATTATGTTTCTCTTTTAACTTTTGTTATCACTTCGAAAAAGGTTGCATTAACACTCACGCATCTTATCCATCGACGAAAGATCGATCTCCCTCGAAGGTGTGCTTAAAGTTGTTGGCACAGTCAGGCCACTGGGTTTATCCGTTAGATTTGAGTTCTAAAACATTAGTTTAAACAAAAGAAGTAAAAGAACAAAGAAATTTTCTTACGCATTATTAATATTACTTAAATTTTATAAATTATTCTAATCTTGCAAACGGCATTTCTTCATTATATTCATGGCTTTCAGCGATCCCAAACAATTCGCAAATCGATTCAGTTTCATTCTATAAAGGTTATAATAACCTATGCAGACCATGGCCATTTAGTGTCGAAATATTCAAAAAAATCAATTTGGACATCCAATGTTTTAGTTCCATTTAATTTGGTAATTTAGTACGGAAAATATGAACTCGGACATCGGCTGCTTTCTATCTGCACTGATCCACACTAATCTGCACTAAGCTGCACTACCCAACGGGGCTATGTTCACTTTTCAGAGGTCATTGGTTAAGACCGCGTGGTTATATGGGTCCTGCCGGGGTCAAATAGTTAAACCGACAATCACTGCCAAACGTCCATGAAAATTTTCCGCAACTGTATAAGCGGCCGCTGAAGGATGTTGGGCAGCCGCGGTGGTGGCCTACTTGACTGCACTAAAAGTTATTTATTCATCCCTCCGATTCGGCTTCCTATCCTGTCATGCCCCTCTTTGGGGTGCTCCTCTGGACCATGAGTCAAATACTGCTTGCTGGGGTCAATCCGCTTTATGATTGGCCCCGATGAAAATTTAGGGGTCTCCCAGGTAGAACCTCTCAATCTTAGCTGACACTTTTCTTAGTGACTTGAGTTTGCTTAAGCTCCGGCTGAACGTTTTCCGACAACAAAATTTTGATCTGTCTTAGCACTCAGCCCGTTACCGTCGACCAGGCATCCACATCGCATGCTGCTGCCTCCAACGACGTGTTGCTAACTCCGGTCGCCGTGTAGTGCCTTTAGCTCGCCTTGCACCGAAAAAGCAAATTTTTGTTTCCCGCCTCAATCCCGGCGCTTCCAGAAACCATGTTAAGACCCATTTGAGTTCCAATTTGAATGTTTCTGCTATCGAATTTACTGTCTCTAAGTTCAATTCTAAACAAAGACGTGATATATCTTCGTTTAAAATTGCACTTTCTGATGTATTATTTAGTAGGGTTATTGATGCTTCTGCATGGCCTAAACATACCATCCTTCATGAATTCGTTACTAAAAGTAAACCTCGGGCTCATATGCCTCAGACTCTCTTAACTACGCCTCCAAAAAAACTAACGGATTCGTTTTGCTACACTATCAAAATGTTCGCAGTTTACTGGGGCAACTCAGTAAACTGCACGTTAATAGTGTCTCCTTCGATGCCAATGTTATCGCCTTTAGGGAAACGTGGCTTAACTCCACTGTCTATGATAGTGAAATATTTGCAAGCGGATATGTTGTCTATTTGCATTACCGTCCAATGCGCATCGGCGGCGGTTCTCATCGCGGTTAAGTCCGATTCTGCTTCTAATTTGGGTCCGATAACTGACATAGATAGCTCTTTAGAATTGGTTGCCGTTCGTATCCAAGTTTATCCCTTCCCGGTCTGACAGTAATATATACCTAAAACACTTATCAGTAATTCAGACTATTCACTCTAATCTGGGTGCTAACGATCATTTTATTTTTTTGGGTGACTTCAACCAACCTACTATTTCATGGATGCCCTCCCCTGACTCCAATGTTCTCATTCCCACTGCACATCATGATTTAATTCACGGTCTTATTGATCTTTCATTGGGACACTTGAACTTTATACAGAATCGTTGTGATAAAGATTAAGATCTTATTTTCGCGTCGGAGTTTACCAACGCTTGTGTCTCAAGAATTGAACCTCTCTCCTGCCCTGAGGACGCGAATCACCCCACACTGGAGATAACTCTTGAAGCTTCGACTCCTTTACTACTATGTTCTTTAGCTGAACCAGAAACTTTTCGCTGCTTTCGCAGGGCTAATTTTCTGACGTGAACACATATTTATCTTCAGTCGATTGGACTTTTTTGGACTCCTCTACTGACGATCCCTTAAACATGGTTGAGCGTTTCTATGTCGTTCTTTATTCTGCCTTTGACATGTATGTTCCTTTCTTTCCCTCTCCTGACGTCTTGCGTAAGCCACCCTGTTTTTGCCGTCGACTTTCATTTTTAAAAAATGTGAAGTCAACACTTTTTTAAAAATTCAGAAGAACCGGGTTGCAAGTCGACCATGCCAAATATTTAACAGCTCGCTCCGATTTCCTGACTCACAATTCCGAATGTTACGAAAATTACTTAAATCGGTGCAGAAATGAGTTTCAGGCCTAAACGAAAATCTCAAACTTTTCCGTCTAGTCTTCATCTCAATACCGAATCCACTTTTAACGAGCTTGACTTCGCGAACTTATTCCCAAAATTTTTCCAGTTTACGTATTCATCTGTTAGTTTCGAAACATCCTCATCGAATCCATATTCTCTACCGCACGCTAATTGTATTTTTATGCCCACTATCTGTGAATGTGATGTTCTGCTGCATCTTTAAACACTCAAGCCTTCTTCCTCTTCAGGTCCAGATCTTGTAGCTAGCTGTGTGTTGAGAAAATGTGCGAGTGTTAACCATTGCCTAAACTGTTCCATTTGTCCCTTCAGCTCTCATTTTTCCCTGAATGTTGGAAGGAATCTTTCATATTACCTTTCACAAAAAGAGAAGTAAATCTAATATTAAAAACTACAAAGGGATTGCTAAGCTTAGTTCAATCCCCAAGTTTTTCGAACTCTTAATTACTGCTTAGCTTCAGCACCAATGCGGCTCAATAATGTCTTCCTCACAACATGGCTTTGTGAAACATTGATCTACTGCCAAAAAACTTCTCGAGTTTTGTGCCATCATTAGAAACGCTTTCAAAAACAACCAAACTGACGATATATTCACAGATTTCAGCAAAGCTTTTGACTCGGTGAACTATAAGCTACTGTTGGAAAAATTTTACTTCTGGGTTTTCCCGTCCCACTGACTAATTAAATCGCAACATATTTATCGAACCGTACTCAGAGAGTTGCTTTCAAGGGTTTTGTTCTCAACCCTAGTTCCCGTAACTTCAGGGGTTCCTCAGGGGAGCCAACTTGGGTCACTCCTGTTTGGCATTTACATAAAGGACTTGCCTAAAGTGGTTTTACACTCCCACGTCATGATGTACGCAGATTATGTTGTAACGCCCTAAAATGGAGGGCGTACAAATTTTCGTGCCGAGCAGCCGCCGGAGTAACTCAGTTATTATTATTATTAAGACTTCGCATATTATATTCCTTATTATATATCTAAGCTAAGTTAGGACACGGATTCCCCTCTGTTATTTTTGAATCTTAATAGAAGGGATGCCGAAGGGATTTCACGTAAGAATACATATATATATCTCCACTGTGAGGGCAGCAGCCAGGGCCCCTCGCTTTATTGAATAAAATTACACACATAAACACATACATGAAACTCTCCGTGCGTATTTCTTCTTGCACCCGAATCCTCGTTCCCTCTTCCTCTTCCCACTTCATGGCTCCGGTTCGCGGCTTGTGCTTGGTTTTTCCATCCACGAGACGCATCCGAGCACCCCCACCCTCCCCTCTGCATGCTTGCTCGTAGTATCTGATTCCCCGTAGACTCCGAGTCCATCCGGAGTATCAGATCCCCGTAGGCTCCGAGCCCATCCGGAGTATTAGATCCCAGTAGGCTCCGAGTCCATCCGGAGTATTAAATCCCCGTAGGCTCCGAGTCCATCCGGAGTATTGGCCTCCCCGTAGGCTCCGAGTTCAGCCGGAGCATAACGCCCGGCAGTAGCCTCCGCGTCCATCCGGAGTAGTCCTCCCCGTAGTGGCCGAGCATACCCGGCAGTAGCCTCCGAGTCCAGCCGGAGAACTCACCCCGTAGTGGCCGCGGGTGCGACGACCGCGTCCACCCCGTGTCTGAGGTCCATTTCTCGGCACCCACGTCTCGCACCTCCCAACGCGATCGGGCGAGTTCCCCGTACGCAATCTATCTTGCGTTCGCGACCCATAGGTGGCGCTGTCCACATTTTCTCGCACGATCGCTAGTCTGCGATCGTGACTCCTAGGTGGCGCTGTCCACATTTCCCTCGCACGACCGCTAGGC
>VNJR01004212.1:0-155172 GCA_008042585.1 Drosophila punjabiensis
TTTTCCCGGACTTCAGACTCCCGGAAAATGCGAAGGCAAAGTTGTGCCCGGCAATTTGTTGGCCGGGAAATGCGAGCGTGAGCTCGTTAGGGCATCTCTGCCGAGATAGTTTTCCTTTAGGAAAATATCACTTACAAGATATTTCTTGATATTTCCATTCCTAATTTAATTTCTCGATTTTGTAATGTATCTGTATTTTCGAGATATTGAAATCAATGGTGAATTTTGGGCTCAACTAATGCAAATTCTATATTTTATTACGATTTTATTTTATTTGGTTTCTAGTTATTTTATTGTTGTATTTTTTATTAGCATTATTTGAGACCCAGCTTTGTCCGGAGTCAGCAGGATGCTCACCACATTGTCAGGAAATGTGTTTAGAGGGGGAAGCTTGGATTTGGTTTCGTCCTGTGGTTGTCCTGGCACATTGCACTCTGCATGAGTTACCAGAATTGTTTAAAATATGTAATAAATCTAAATTTGTACAGCTTTAGAATAAAGATAAAAATTAAAACTAGCACAAGAAACCGTTTAAATAAAAGAAAACCAATAGAAAACACATAATTAATAAAAATGAATGCAGTTTACTTAAAAACAATACCGCAATCGTGGAACAAAAACAGCCAACGTACAGTTCCGCCTAACTGTAGGCTATTTCTGTCAAACTGACAGTTTTCAAAAAAATAAAAATAAAAAAAGAGGAGAGAAAACTAGAGAGATAGCGAAAAAGAAAGCGTCCAGAGCGAGGTGAGAAAATCAGTGAATGAATCTCATCCGGGAGTTTGCCACCTGAAAGCGGCCGTTGGAAAATAGAAAATAAGCAAGGACGGAAAAGGTGAGATCCTGTCCAGAGTTGCCTGCAACTGAAATGCCCGGCAAACAATGCAATATATATATATATATATATGTATATATATATATATATACATACGACTCGGAAAGGCGAAAAAATAAGAATGGACCGGCACACAACACAAATAAAATGCGAAAATGCTGTGCGACAAGAACAACAGCAACATTAAGCAACAACAAAAAATATATAATAAAATGGAAAATGGGGGAAAAAATAAAAATAAAAACAAAAAGAAGAGCACAGAAAACAACGAGGACGGTGAAAATCTTGTGCTCTGCAGAGCAGTGGCAAACTTTTGAATAATTTATCCAGCGTTGAAAGGACGTTTTCATTAAAATTCGCCAACGTATTTAAAGTGCGAGATAACTCCCAGAGTGGCGATTATTCAAGTGAGTTCATTTGCCTGCTACGAATGCTAAATGTGCCTCGCCCGATATGCCAAGAAACCTCGCTATATATCTGTATATATCTGTATATATATAGCGTGGCACAAGCAAAATGTGTACAAATGACAGCGACTGTCGGCGTATGTGGAAGCCCAAAATTATTTGTTACTTTTTCTTTTTCTATGCCCAAGAGTCCTTGTAGATCACTGGGTTTATACGACATTGAATTGGGGTCTATAAAATATGGGATATATTTGTGGATAATTAACCATAAAACTGCTTACTTTCTATGTTTTTTTTATATATTTTCTGATCTTGTTGGAAATATTCTTTAAGGTTTAAAAAATATATTTAAAACTCACTCCAGGCCTTCATAAAACTAGAGAAAACTGCAGGGTATTTCTGTGGAATTCTGTACTTATTTTAGGGAATATAAATATTATCTCATATTTATAACAACTTAAACTTAATTTAATTCTAAGCCAACTTTAATTTGAAAATATTTTCTTTACACCTTTTTTCTTAATAATTATTAAATATTATTAAAAAAAATGTCAATAAACTGCATTTTTTCTATTGTATTTGTGGTTTTCTGTATTTATTTTGGAATATACCAAATATATCACAAACCTATTGATAATCATATTGTAATTAGTTCTAATTAATTTATAATTTTCTACTATTTTTGAGCACCATTTAAAATTTTATTTAATATTTAATAAATAATATTCAACATCCTCTTTTGGCCTTTATGACTAATTTCATGGCTTTGGGGTATTTGTAAATTTCTGTGTTTATTTTAGGATCTAAAAAATATATCGTACATCTGCAGATAATTAAATTTTATTTAACTTAAACCTTTTCTAGCTTTCAAATATTTTTCAGTTTTATTTAAAATTTTAATATTTATTTTAATATTTAATAAATAAAATGTAAAATCCTCTCTAGTCCTTCCCAAACCTGTTATTTGTAACCAGAGTATTTGCGGGTTTCTGTATTTATTTTTGTTAAAAAGAAGACCTTGCCATCAAAGGCAGAGTTTCATTTGAAAATTGTTTTACAATTTAATTCAATTTTTTCCTGTTTTGCTTTTATACAATTTTTTTTGGCCAAGCGAAAAATATGTGACTAAATGGGAATATTTTTTTGCTGTAATTCGAATTGTTGGTGAAGTGTTATTTTAAAGCGCTTCATCAGGTCTTCAGGTTAAATGTGTTTTTGTTTACATAAAAAATGAACAATTAGAGCTCTTGTTAACAAACTAAAGCAAACAAATTGCTAATTTATGTTATAAGTCAAAATAAAATTAATATTTGCTTATCTCATTTCTTGGCAAAGCATTTACTTTATTGTTTCCATAATAACTTGAGATAATTTTGTGTCTCATTTCAAATACATATTTCTATAGTATTTCCTGCATAATAATATATAACCTCTCCTACTTGGCCCACTTTATCTAAACTTTCCCTTTTGTTTTGTCTATAGTTGCAGTTTTGCTTCTGCCCTTTGGCCAAAATTAGCCATCTAAATCATGGCCAGGATTTCCCCTTGACCATTTCCCAATTCCCACAGAGCTGGCTCTCCCTTTCCGCACTTCTATTTCTATTTCTATTTCTATTTCTATTTCTATCTAACGTATTTGTCAAAACTGGGAATCAACGCAACATAAATTTAATGTCTAAAACAGACCAAGGAAAGCAAAGACGAAAAATGTACAACAAATTGACAAAAAGAAACAAAAAGGAAAGCAAAATAGAAGCAAAAAAGTAGTAACTTTCATTTGGCCAACGGCAGCAAGTTTAAAGCACATGAAACATAATTTTATTAATTCTTTATACATTTTTAGCTTCGTCTCTCACTGTGTCTCACTGATGCCCTTCTTTTAGTTTCAAATCATAAGGACATAGACATTGTTTATATATATTTTATATATATATTTTTATATATTTATTTAACATATATTTTTATACATATTTTTAAATATATTTTTTTATATGTAATTTCATATGTATTTGTTATATATTTTTGTTGTATGATTTATGGCAGTAAATATTTTCTAGAAAGTAAGACTTAGTAGTACATTTTTAAAACTTATTTTGCAGCAATAAAATTTATATTGCCTTCTTAAGAAAATATTTATGGAAAACATATCAAAGTATTATTTAACCTAGAGCATTTCAGAAGTTATAAACAATTTTAAAACCCATTAAAAACCCTTTAAAAGTCTGCACTTCCATTTTCTAGATGCCAAATTCTGTGCTAATTAATTTCAACCACAATTTTGAAAATCTTTTTAAAAGTCTTAAAAGCTTTTTTAATTTCCAAAGAATAAAACCAATTTTTTATAGAAATTTAAACCCTAAAAATGTTAGAAAAGGTATTCACTAATTCGTTGGCCAACAAAATCTCCAAGTACTTTGTTTCTCGATGTTGTTTTAAGCTGAAATATGGCGCATTCGCTGCTGCATATCTCGCGAAAATATCGCCACATCCACAGCCACATGTAGCTCTACATTTATTCCACAGGCACTGGGCGTTGGCAGGAGGGGTGGGAGTGGGAGTGGGAGGGGGTGTTACAGGATAACAGAAGTGCAAAAAAAAAATATATATATATATATAGAGAGAGAGAGGGAGCCGCGCATTACCGTTGGCTACAAAACTGCACCGCAGTGGGGCTGGCAATTTTCTTGTTGCGAGGGAAAAGCCAGCGAGACCGCCGCCATTTCCATTTTATTCCGCTCCTGGGCAGCGTCGTTTCATCGCGCAATTTCCGCACAAGTGTTGGCAATATAAAAATAGCGACAAAATATAAAAGTAATTTATGTTTCGCCTTTTTCCATATCATTTCTATATGCATGAGGACCGGGCACACCACACACACACAAACACACACAGCGCACTCACTTTGCCTCGTCCTCGGTAGTTTATAAAAATGTTTATATACATGATGCAGACTTTCTATATATAAAATATATATATATATATATATGCACTGCCGGCTCATCCATTTTGATATATGAAATATGCATGTTGATGCGCTCGTTTGTATGCGCCAAACTGCATTTAATTTATTAAAATAAATATTTTGCAGTGTTGGATAACGGCATCTGAATAATGTTAACGATGATAAAGCGCAGGAGGGGCAGGAATCAAGGAGAACTATTGAAAAAAATTCTAGAGCTTTTAAGTTAAAATAATGCTAAGAGCGGGTTTTATAGTTCTAATTTGTATTCAGAAAGGCATTTCTATGGCCTTTTATGTGGATTTGAAATCAATTTAAATGCTGCCAAAAAGTATGCTAATGAAATGTTATTTCTCCATTTTGATGCCAGTGTTATCCTTGTGGAAGTTCTTTTGAAAGGTGGCGAGTTCTTATTTGTATTCAAAAGTGCCACAAAAATCGCAGTCGTTCAAAAAACAATTTGAAATCTGTATAAAAATATGCTTCAAAATGTTATTTCTATAAACTGGTTTATTCTCAATGCTTTTGGGATTTATAATTGAGCGAAATAAGTCATAAGCATGACTTTTTTAAAGAAACTAATAATTTGTCAAGAAAATATAACCTAATTAGAGAAATATATATATTTATTCTTTCCCTTTTAATATATTTATATTATGAATTTGATTAATCTTTAACCTGACGATGCTTTATTCATAATTAATGACACCCATATGGCATTCAGTCGCTTTCAATTTGATTAACCAATTGCATCGCTGAAATTTACATGAACCGAAAACCGAAATTAAATATGTTTAGTCCGAAATCACATTTCATTATCGTGCGGCGGCGGCGGCAGCGGTCAGCCGCAAATAGCGACCACGCCTCTGCTGGTTCTATTATATAAGCATTTCACCTGGAAAGCCCACCTGCCACTCATCATACTTAAAACACACACACACAGACAGAGAGAGACTGTCAAATCGCATTGCAAAAGACCGAAAATACTCATGAATATATCAACAGGAGCATTTACTCGTATTCGTATTCATTTGACAGGATGTGGCAGGTAAAACCGAAATGCAAACATAAATGCACATAAATATACAGGCGAATATAAAAGCTAATGTTTGTGTAATCGATTTCTAACATGTCACAGCATTAATAATGTTTTCTCCTTTTTTTTGTATTAAGAAAATGTATTAATTATTGTGAAATGTAGAAAGATAGTAAGGTATAAATAATTAATGCAAAATATGAATTAACATAGATTAGTGTGGAAAAAATACAATAAATATATTTTAGCGTGTTTAATTTCTTTGCAAATATCTTTATTAATAAATATATATAAATTAGCAAAATTATAAATTTAAAGTTTCAACAAGATTAAAGTATAAATAAATATTTAAAATATTGTCAAGGTAAAAACGACATTTCTAAAACCAGTTTCTTGTGCAATTCCCATTATTATATAAATTTTAAATATAATTAATTAATGATTTGATTTATTTTAAAAACTGCTGCAAAATAATAAATACAAATCTTCAACAAAATTAGAGGATAACTAAATATTTCAAATATTTTCTATGTGAAAATAGTAGTTCTAGAATCAGTTTTTTCGTTTATTTCCATTATAATATTACTTTCAAATATAATTAATAACTTTCAATGATTTTATTAATTTTAAAAACTGTTCATAAAAGCCAAATAAAATACTTGTACAAAAAAAAATATAATTTAAATAAAATACAAAAATAACATAATAAATATTATATAAATATAAAACATTACATTTCAAGAACCCCCAAAAATTTGTTGTCAAATATTGTCCAGCCTAAATTCCACCCAAAAAATTATACATAATCTATTTACATCCAAAATTTTTGTTGTTATTTGTTCATATGTTTCTTTATTGTTAATCAAGAATGCGCCCTGAGGGAGACGACAGATAATGACAGTGCGAAGGCCCAGACCCTCTCAGGGAGCAGCAATTCACAAAAGTTAACAAATAAAATTATGCAAACGTCAACAGCAAAAACAAAAAGAACAAAAAATACAAGACAGAGAGAGAGTGGAAAAAAAGGATCACAAACAAATTTGCAAGCGACGAGCAAAGGGAAAATAAAATCTGACTCCGTAATATGCCAAAAACTGTGTTCATAGTGTAAAAATAGTGTAAAAATGTCCATTTACATACTCGTGCATCATGGGGCGAAGGGCAAAGAAACTGCACGCTAACAAAAACAAAAAAAATAAAATAAAATAAAATAAAATATAAGAAAAAAGGAAATATTAAAATATCTATATGGAAAAGTTCATAAATTTCGCAGAGGAAAACCCGGGCACAGATTGCGGCAAACTATTTGCTGGCGGCAAAAGTAAAATGCAAATAAATCCCAAAATGCCAGCAAGTGTGTGCAGGTGTGTACAGGTGTGTGCACACACTAAACAACAGGGGAACGTGTCCAGGTTCGTCTTTGGCCATCTCACACCCAATTTTCCACCCATTTGCCCGCCTGAAAGATAACCAAAGCGAAGGGGGAGAGGGGAAAGCGTGTGTATGCAAAATATGCCCACCTGGAAATCTGCGAAAAATGAAGAGAAAAACAAAAATATAAATAAAAAATGCAGGAGACCCAAAAGTGCGGACCAAATTCGTTTACAAATCGTTGGTCAGACAAGTGAGTGTTTGTGCGGTGTGTGTTATGTGTGTGTGGTGTGTGTGCAGAGGCACTATCATCTGTGGATTCATGCGTTTTTAATGTAGCACACCTTTTGAGGTCAACCAAAGGGTTTTGGGGTTCAAGTGAAGAGCTAGAGAGTATTACAATTAATAGTAATAGTGCTGAATAGTTTGTGTTCTTTTTTGATTAATTTTGTAAGGGTTTCTTTCAATTATTAAACTAAATATTTGGATAGTTTCTAAAGTATTAATACCCTTAATTTCTACCCTATTTGAATTTTAATCCGTAAATTGTTTTCCTGCTTTAAAAAAAACTTTGAAAATTATATAAAAATTTCAAAAAATATATATTTTAAGTCAGTCTGACCTAATTTTGATCCCTGTTTTCCCTACCCTCTGTTTCACCCCAGAGACTTCCCCCACTGACTTCGACGACATGCCGAGTCAAAGGCACTTACTGCGTCTGAGTTTTTCCTCCTATTTTTTTTTAAGGGTATTCCCCGGATGAAAATCATTGACAATTCGCTGACATCTCCTATCCGCCCTTCCTCCCGGAAGTGTGGGCACAAAATGCTAGAAAATGAAATCAAATAAAAAAAAGAGAAAAGGACACAGCTAAATTTTAGCTGGCACACGTGGAAGCATTTTGTCGGACCGGAAGTCGCATAATTTCAAAGCGGAAACAACTAATTTGATTGTATTTAGCACCAGTCGGGGACTCGACATAAAGGACGAGGAGAGAGAGCGCGGGGGGGAGGGTTGTGGGGCTTTTATCCTGGCGAGACCAGCTTAATGAGCAACTTTTTAGTTGCAATTAGCCCAAGTAGAAACATCGAGTTTAGCCGAGTTGAATTTTCCAGAGTGGTGGCCCAGGGTTTTTGTGGTTTTTACCACATTTCACTTTCATTTTTATGGCAACCAAAAAACAAGAAAAAAACAGAAGCAAAAAACAAAAAGGCAGGAAAATGTGCTAACTTTTTAATGTGCTCAACTGCTGTCCAGAGCTCGAGGTCCTCCTCTCTCCTGTCTCTGGGGGATAAAGGCTGCAGGCTGCAGGAAAGGAGGGCGAAGCTCACTCGCCCGATATCAAAATGAACGACTCGGCGACTTTGGTTATAATGCCTGGCAGGTCAGTAGCTGACAGCTGTGAAACTATCCAAAAACTGACGGACTCTCTCATCCCCTCCCTCTCTCCCCCTGTCTCTCTCCGTCTCTGTCTGACTTTTGACAGGTAAAATGCACCGAAACTTTACATCGCTTGATTAAAAACTTCAGAGGTGAAACGAAACGAAAGCCCTGCATTGCGCTAACTAATTTTCAAACTTTTGCGCAACGCGTTAAACTTGTTAAAAGTCTGGTCTTTATTATTCATTATTTGTAGCTTCACAAAGGGGGGGAAATAGATTGAAAAGGTTACCTATTTCTAACTTAATTTATTAATATTTTCACCTCTCTATATTTTATTTTGTCATTGCCGAAAGACATTTAATTTTTAGATTTAATTTTCCAAGGTATTTTTAATTTGGAATTCATTATTTGTTGCTTTACAAGGGAGGAATAAATTGAAAGAAAATTATTTCTAAGTTAATTTAAATGAATTGCTTTTTATTAATATATTCTACAATATATTTGATGTATTTCTAAGGTAGTTTGAATTTATCTTGTACCTTTTTAAAGATTACTTTTTTCTAAATTAATTTATCTTTATTATTTCTTATTAATATTTCATTTTTAATTAAGGGTCCCTTATTTTTATCGATTTATTTTATATTACTCATGCTTTGGTTTTTCACAAAAATGTTATCTTTATCGCTTAATCTTAATTCCTTTCCATTAGATTTCTTATTTTTTAGGAAATTAAATCTTGATTGCTTATTTTGAATATTTTCCAATATATGTTTTATTTTGCAATGCCTAAATCTTTGTTATTTCCAAGTTATTTTAATTTTATAACTTCTTATACATATTTTCCTTAAAAAATTGTATGTTTCCATTGCCATAAATTTCTTTATTTCTTAGATTTTTGTATATTAATCAATATTTCCCCCTCTGCATTTAATATAATATTTTATAAAATTGTTTATTACATAGTTCCTAGGTAACATCATACATATTTCCCCCCTCCCTCTAAGGAAAAGCATTGCAATTTATTAGAACTAACAACCTCATATATCATGCACGACAGCAAGCTGCTCGCTGCGAAAAATCGGGCGAAAAGTTTACAACTCAATTTGTTGGACATCCCGCAGAACATATCCATAGTTAATGATCCTCCGCCGGGCGCAGTTAATATTGCAAACAACAGCGAAAAATGAGAGGGGGGGGATGAGCGCGGGGGGGTAAAAAGTTTTCCGGATTTTCGGGGTTGCTGCTGCTGGTGCTGGCTACGAGGGGGTTTTTCCAGCAAACCTTTTTGACAAGCGTCGCGCAGTCATAACTTTTTTTGTGCTCTCCTAGTTGTTGCTATAATTGCTCATTACGCTGGCATGTGCCACGCCCCCTACCCGGTTTTCTGCCCATTTTTCCAGCCCCAAACCCCAAGCCCAAACCCCTCACTAGCATTTTGCAGCTTTACAGCTCGCCACAATGAAACTTTTCAGTTGATTTTATTATGTTTTCTCCGTTTTCCCGCCGCTTTTCCTCCGCTTTCCCTTCGTTTTTCCTTCAATTTTTTTTTTTTTTGCATATTTTCCTCATGTAGTGTTTGTTGTTTGATGCCTTCCAATGGCAGATTTTCACCCGAAACCGAAACTTTTCTCTAGGCCCGAATTAAAATGGTAAAAACATGGTCAAACATTGGAGACCCTTGGGTTCCCCTTAAAAAATATGTGTATATATATTTTCATATATATATTTTAGTGCTCTTTTGGGTTGAGCTAATTAAAATCATTTCATAAATTTGCCATTTACACCAAAATAGGGGAAAGAGTGCATAGAAAATGGCATTAAGAGTGGCTGTCCAAGACTAGAGATGGTCTTTAAGTAATACGAATATTTTTCACTTGAATTTATTTAATTTTTGAATTAATTTATATTTAGTCAAAGTTTTGTTTTCATTAACTGATGAACTTGGTAATTTTAACGTTCAGATTTCATATTAAGTAAAAGAATTAGTTAAGTTACCTTTTTAAAAATTGAATGTATAATTAACCACTTACCAACACTAAAATCTATTAATTTCATTTTTAGCAACCAAAACAAATTCTTTGAAAAATTAAACCTTTAATTAAACAATTTTTTTACATTAATAAAATCTTTTTTTATTAAAGCATCACCCAATACTATTTTAAGCGAAACACTTTCATTTTTAAGAATTTCAATAATAAATAATAAATATTTAATTCCCTAAAAATGTATTCCCTTATTGAAAAGTTTCTTAAATTTTTCATTTCAGGTTAATCGACTTGACCAACACTTCAATTGTTGCATTGTAAACAAATTTCCAACACTACTTTGGTTAAAAGAGCTGGTAAGTTTTAATTCTATTTAAATAACATCTTAGATTATTTTAAAATACTTTTTAAGAGAATGCCAATGAAAACCCCCAATAATTCAAGTAATGCTAAACAATGGCATTCGTTTATATAAATTCCCTTTCAAACACTGGTCCCATCTCCAACACAAAACACAATGAGTGGCAACGAACGACCTTCCCTCCGCCGCTTCCAGAGGTCGGTTTGCTTAGGTGATGGAATTTCGGTTGGGCGGAATGAATGGTGGGATGGACGCTGAAGTGGGGTCAATGGAACCGGATGGACTTGGATGTGGACTTGAGGACTTGGTCTTGGTATTGGTATTGGTCTTGGACTAGGAGAGAGAGAGAGAGAGAGAGAGAGAGAGAGAGAGAGAGAGAGTGCCTGAGGCCGGGACGCGACACGTGCAACGGGCGCGTCAAATAGGAATTCATTAACAAAACGTTACACAAAATTTTAATTAAATATTAAAACATAAAAGTTTTGCCGAGCAATATTTCTCGCCGGCGTTTGGCGACACAATTTTTCGGCCAGACCTTGGGGGCACTTGAGTCGAGCCGCCACCCAAAAACCGGGATGACAGCGGGCTTTTGTTGTTCTTGTTGTTCTCTTCTTTTTTTTTTTTGGGTTTTGGTAGGGGAAGTGACGGTGCTTTCAGTAATAGAAAATTAAGTTCTATTTATGTGCAAAAGTTCCTCATTAAAATCGAGCAGGCAAACTTTGATTAAACTTGCCTGCTTGCCACTGGCTTTTATTTCAGCTTAGTTTCCTTTTTTTTTTTGGCTTTGTTTCTACGAATATATATATACAGAATATATATATATATATATTTGAGCTCTTGTTATTTGGTAGAGCGGGGCAACAGTTTGTTTTTATGCGACAAAACTTGTCGATAATTTAATTAGTGGAATTTCCTAGCCGGACACAATGCCGGGGCAATAATTGCCGGCCGGAGAAGACAGCAAATTGCCCAT
Source organism: Drosophila punjabiensis (assembly GCA_008042585.1). Classification (NCBI taxonomy): domain Eukaryota; kingdom Metazoa; phylum Arthropoda; class Insecta; order Diptera; family Drosophilidae; genus Drosophila; species Drosophila punjabiensis. Next base: position 11,311 of record VNJR01004212.1, read on the forward strand.
AAGACTTGAAAGCAGCCCGGCGGCAAGAGCAGCAGCAGGACTTGTTGGGGGACAAGGGGATATAGGATATAGGATATGGGATATAGGAGAAGGAAGTTGAATCCAGGCAGAAGTAGGATATTCAGGATAAGTAGAAGGGCGTGGCTGGGCGACAGAATGCCGCTCGGCTTGCCTGCGGGCATTTAATGTATCTTTAATTTCCCCTGTGGTTCATGTCGCACACAATCAGAGAAACAGGCAGCGCGAGATCTCCCCGTTCCGTTCCGGCCAGAAAACATCTCTATATATATTTATATATATATATATCCATGTGGCTATATCTACATACTGGGGTTACAAAACACAGAGCAGAGCAAAGCACACGTGTGTGTTTCGTGGGCACAGTTCCGTTTCCGTTGAATAGAAACTCGCTTTTTGCTATCTGAGGGTTTTTTTTTTTAATTTTTTATTTAATTTAATTTTGTTTAAGAACTTTAAAGAAAATAATTATGTTTAAAAATGTATATATATTTATCCAAAGTGCTTTAGCAATAACTAGAGTCTCTAAAACCCTTTGAAAAGTGTTGAAATGCAGGGTTCATCATTAAAAAAATAGTTGTAGCATAATTTTGGGCTTCTTTTTAAGAGCTTTAAAAACTCAAGCTATATCTAAAGCACCTTAGATAAATGTATACATTTTTTAAATTAATTATTTCATTAAGTTATTCAAATATAAGGAAAGAAAATATTTTAAAATTAAATTAAATATATTCAAAAATTTATCTTTTAACTTATTATAATTTAGAGATATAAAAAAATATCAAAAAATTTAATGAATTATTTTAAATTCTCTAAATATTCCAAAATTTATTTAATAAGTTATTTAAGTGAAGGAAATCCTTTTAAAAATATCAAAATTTTATTGAAACATTTTTAATTCTCAAAATATTCCAAAAATTGTTAAATAAGTTATTAAAGTGTAAAGGAATACTTTTAAATATATCAAAAAAATAAATTAAACAATTTTAATTATCAAATTATACAAAACAGTACTCAAAATATTTTTTCTAAATAACAAACCAACACTGCTATCCCCTTGAACCTTACTGTGTGGTAAACTTAAGGAAATGGGTTTCCCAGCACACACACTCACACACACACAGAAGCATACGACTGCTTAGCAATCACACATGAGTGAGTTGCTCCCCAGTCCCTCCACAAAATCAACATTGTCGTCATCGTCATCGCCATCGTCATCGTGGCCAGTGCGTCGTATTAACGCCCATCCGAAATCCAAATACAAATTGGAATTCTAGACAGAGACAGCTCTTTGCCACGAGAGGAAAGCCCTAGACAATAATAACGACTTGTAGTTAATGCCATCAAGCTAAGAAGCCAGGCCTCGGGCTTTAACATCACAAAATCCAAAAAACAAAAAACAAAAAGAATATGAAAACACAAAAGCAAAAGAGAGGCCAGCGGCTACCCTTTTTAATTTGAGTTTAAGACTTCTGGGGGTTTGGCTAATGACGCCCTTGGGGAAATACCCATCGATGCCCGATGACCCATGACTAAAAGCCAAAAACAAAAAAAAAGGAAAGAAGAAAATCGAAATCGAGGCAGGAGCTGGGCAGTGCATCCAATTAACTGTGAACAAAGCAGCGTCCTTACATAATCAGGACCTGCCATCGGGTACAAACAAATCAAGGCTAGCGAGCCGGTAGTATTCATGAGTCATTCCACTCATTCACTCAGTTGACCATTTCAGGGGCCATAATTTATTAGGCATGCAGTGTTTTCGGACGGCAAGGCACCTGGCGCCTTGATTGTGCACTGAAAAAAAGTCAAGAAAATTACAATATTTTCTAATATGTACAAAAAAGTTACAACTTGTATTATTTCAGATTGAAAATTTATTGTTTGACAGTTGCAGCACAAGCAAAAGCACTGCATACGAGTATTATATATTAAGAAAAGAGCATAGCATACTTTTATATAGCACGAGATTTTAAAAGAAAGGACACTAGCATTTTAAGAAATTTAAAAGAAATGTTTTACTTAATAAAAGCAATATTTTATTTAATATTTCAAGTTACCTAAAACGTCTTACAGTCTAAAATATTGATTAAAAATTGTTTAGCATACATTTAGACAGCTGACTAACAGATTTCAACATACAAAAAATAATAAATATTTAATGAAATATCAATGTTTTATATTTTTAAAATCATACAGATAGTTTAAGTCATAAATTTGAACTAAAATCATTTTTGTAAAATTTGTGTAGCATACTTTCAGACATCTAACTAAGAGATTTCAAAACAATTAGATTCAGAAAATATTACAGACTTGCTTTTTTAATAAGGAAAAATATGTAGCAAAATATTACATTAACTTTATGTAAAATATCTACAATTTTTCTCTCAGTGAACCCTCTACCAGCTATAAGGTGTGGCTGACTTTGATTTGATTGAGCACAAAATTCACCATTTCCCAGCTTGTCCAAACATTCAACTGCACTCAGTGTCCAGTCAGTGCGTACGTAGGATGTGTTCCGGTTTTTGGAGTGGAGTGTACTTTTTTTTTTTAAGGGGAAAAAGGGGGTTTGAACACACTCTTAATACCCTGACTAGGCATGTTCATGGGCCCAGCAAACCGCGCCACACACGGGGTAAATGCAACAAGCTGGCAAAAATAAGGGTGGCAAGGTAACAGAATTGTTCAAGGCTTAAAAATACCTCTTTAAATACTTTACGAGATATTTAAGAATTTAATAGAAGAAACTAGCTTTAAATATGCAAAGTTATTAAATAGTTTTGATAAGAGTTTTAAAATTAATAAATACATAAATACTTAAAAATAGATAAACAGGTTTGATTTGAATATAAAAAAATACTTTTAAAAGATCTCTCTGTTTATATTAAAATATGAAAATAAATATTAATAAATATATATATATATATATATATAATGAGATAATCCCCTGATATCATGGAATTTTTAATTTTCCCCGACATTATACCCTTGTAAGCCCCCCAAAAAAAAAAGGACCACTGGGTATTGCAGTTGAAAAGTGCAATCGCCTGGCCACGCCTCGACCAGAACTGGAGCACATCAATGGGGATTTATAAAAAATGCAAATTCATTAGAGCCTCGGCAGGACGTACCTGCTGACTGAGTGCTGAGATCTCGAGAGCTTGAGAGCCCCGGAAAACGGAGTCCTGAAAGCTGAACCAAGTTGTCTGGAATTCGCTACGGTTCGGTTCAGTTTTTGGGGGCCACTACCTGCTCCACTAATTCCAATGGCTTGACACACAAAACAAAAAAAAAAGAAACCAAAAAAAAATTGAAAGAAAACAGACAGAAAAAAGAAAATGGGGTTAGGGAAACCCCTCATGAAACAGACGTGGAAACAGAGGCGTTGTGTGAAAGTGCAGCATCAGGGACTTTTCCCACTTTCCCTCAACTGCGGCAGAGCATTTGGAAATTAAAAAGAACAGCATCCGACCAGAAGAAGTCGAAGGAAGAGTGCAGCACACACACACACACATATTGATGGGGCACACAACGTGATGGTAGTTCGTGGCTCCACTGACACGTAAGATGGGCGCTGCGTCGCTTTTAAGGATACCCATGATGATCCTGCGGGACATCGTAGCGTATGCTCAGACATGTAATCAGCGGGAAAAAAAAAATACAGTCAGCTAGAAGGGTTTAGGGGGAAGCAGGGGGGAAATATGGTTATAGAAAGTATTGATGAAAATTTGAAATAAAAAATTTAAGATGAAAAATATACTTATAAATATATTTCAGAACAGATTTAATTTAAGACTTGTAGAAAGACTTGTAAGAAGTGTAGAGGAAACTTAATCTCATATGATCCTTGAAAATATATTATATAAAATTAATATTTCCTATTAAAGAAATTCCTTTAAAACTTTTCTATAAATATTAAACAATAACCTGAACAAAAAGTAAAAATAAAACTTGTTTTAATATAATATTAAGCATAATGACTTGCCTAAAGACTAAATACAGGACACTTTATAGTTCATAACTCAAACAAAACTTAATCCTTTCTTCCACTGACGAGATTTTCCTGTAGACATTTTTCAATTCTCATTTCTGTGGCATGTTTGCTTCGTCTGTCTCCCGTCTCTCTGCTGCTGCTGCTGCTGCTGCTGCTGATGTTACTGTTACTGTTGCTGAACCGAATAATCCTGCATATCCTTCGTGACTGTCTTACCTGTGGTCCTGCTCACATAAATCTCAACTTTGGGCTGCCACTCCGCTCCGCTCGCTCTCAACCACATTTCCCCAGCGTCGAGTCGTTTGCCGAGCAAACTTCTGAATCGCATTGCAAATGAAATTCAAATTTCGTTGCATACTTTGCGGCGCTTATTAAACTCAAGATAAACGTTGAGTCCGAGTGCGGGGAAAAAAAGAACCTCAAAATGAGAAATGGGGGGGAAAAAGGAGCAGAAAAGACCACTAATAGCAAACGCCATGCAGCCACCGCAAAGTATGCTTTTCGGTTTAATGAAGCGGCCGCAGCAGCATCAGCGGCTGATTTCACCCGAAAAAAACAAAAAAAAATAAAGTAAAATAAAAGAAAAACTTGTGGAAACTCTTTCGCGGCAGTCATAAGTTCAATCAACATCAAATTTAATTAAAACGCTAAAAGCATCCGCCCACCACGCCCACTAATGCAAAGCTAGAACACCAAAAAAAAAACAGCAATGAAATAAGTGTAGAGGCCAAGAAAAAGCACGAAAAACACGGACACTGATCGAAAATTTACCTTAATTATGGGTTTTTATTAAATATATTACAAACAAATATTTTTAATATTAGATTTTAGATTAGAAAATCTAAGAAAAACTTAAAAACAGCTCTTTCTCTCTCTCGTATCTTTAAATTATTATTATTTTTTCTACCTTCTTTAATATTCTATGAATTATACATTTCTTATTATTAAACCCCGATTAAAAAATCTAAAATTAATCTTTTAAATTTTATTTTATATTAATTTTATTTATTTACATACATTTTCTGCCCGTGTAGCGAAAAGAGTAGCGTCCAGGGGTCGGACATGAAGCAAGAGAAAAGAGCGAACATTAAAACGGAAATAATTGTGGCCTGGCCGGAGACTGTCAGACCGGATATGGACAGATATGGGGTTGGGGCGGGGGGAGGTTAGACGGGGCGCTCCACTTTTGGAACCGGAAGGAGCATGGAGCGGAAATGGGGGAGATGGGGGGCAGTTCGCTCAGGGGGCAGCGACATTTGCAACACTTTTGGTTTGTAATTAAGTAGCCAAATGGTAGACAGACGCCCAGCGGGGAGAAGTGCAAGAAGCGAGGTAATAGGAAAAGGGCAAGAGAGAGAGGGAGGGGAAATACAGAGGAAAACTGTAGGAAAATTCAGGGACGGAGAAGAGGGGGCAATAGAGGATGTAAGCCATCCGCAGCTAATCATAGTTACACAAATGCTAATGGCGGAATTAACTTTGCACCCGAATGATGATTAACAATTAAAATCGATGGTCAATGCCAAAAGGCAATCAGTTTTTGGCTTTAACAATTACGATTTGGAGAATTTTCTTTAAGGTTTTTCGGATTTTAAATTATTTTTAAAGGTCCTATGGTTATAAATATTTAAATTTATGCAAAAACTGGAAGATGAAGGAGAAATAAAAACTGCTACCATAATTAATTTAAAAGTTTAGGTAATATTTTAAACTAGTTTAAGCTCATAATGAGCCTGTTAATTAGATGTCTTTCAAGACACTTAAAAAATTAATTATAGAAATTATTTAAAAATATAATAAAAACAAGATGAGAAAAAATAATAATTAATTAATAATAATTATATAATAATTAATAATGATAAATAATTTATTTGAGAGTTAAAAGAACAAGTTTTTATTTGTAAATAATCATTATACTTGTATATTATAAAATTAGGAAATTATTGTAAGCTTATAAAATGTCAAATAAAAATACATAAATATATTAAAAAATAAGAAAATAATAGATATAAAATAAACCAAAATATTAAGTCTTATCAAAAGCAATTAAAGTACTGATTAGGTTTCTTCGATAAAAATACTAATACTAATTCTTATAACTGCCACTTAAACTAGTTTCTAAATTTAAATCAAAACTAATAGAGTTCAAGCTGCAAAACTTAATCCTTACTTAACTTAATTTCCATTTATTCTTAACTAAAAACCAGACAAAAAACAAATGGCAACAAACTTTGGCAGACTTTTGCAGATTCTCGAAGGTTAAATCTAAAGTTGTGCTGTGATGGGCTCTCCCTCCCTTGCCACAGATTTTTATTTGCCAAAAACTAAGAACAGAGGCCCAAACACAATTATAAACACATTTGTCTAACCTTTTCTCTTTTTTTTTTGTTTTTTTTTTTTGCTGTTGCAACTTTAGTGGCATGCTCACTTTCAATTTGGCCTTCGTGTAAGTGCAACACACACGTGAGTTTTTCCAGCTTTTATTCTGCTTTTCCATTTTTCCATTTTTTCGAATGAGAGGGAGCAAGGGGGACGAGGGACAGAAACAAATTGTGTAGAAGAAATAAAGGAAAAGTGGAAATGCAGACAGACTCAGTTAGTGGCAAACTTTTGCCGCTTTGCAACACTTGAGCACAAGCACATTCTGGGCCCAAAGGCTTATCCACAGGCACATGTCTGTCTCTCTATCTGTCTATGTGTGTGTGTGTAACTAATTTAAAAAGTAATTTTTACTTCCGGCATTTACACAGCTGCATTTAGCACTCAAAAAGAGGAGAAGGGGGAAAAGCAAAAGCAAAGGCATCTGATGAGAGAGAGAGAGAGTTGTAATGTGTGCATATCTGTAGAGTCCACCTTTGAGTAAAAGTTTTTGCTGCAATTCTGTTGGAATTTTGCCATTTTCGGTTTAAAAAGCATCACAGTTAAGGTATTCAGTTAGTCAGTCTTAGGTTTCGGCTTGTTACCATTCGGTTTTAACAAAGGAAAAACATTATTGGACTGGATTTAGGGATTTTTGAAGAGTTTGTGTACGTAAAATGCAAGCTAATCAAGAATAGAATGTTTCCTGTAGCAATTTTGGGGATATATTACACTTATTTTTGTTTTTAAGTCTTAAATAATTTTGATTTATATAGAAAATAAACGTGAAATTATATTACTTAAAAATATCTTAATTTATTAATGACAGCTACGCTTTTACAGGTTCTTAAATTGAAACTCATAAAAAACAAATGCTAAATCTCGCTTAAGAAACCAAAAACTTAAATAAATTTGTGGTAATTTCATAATACAATAAAAACTATAAACAGATATTTGTTGGAAAAATCGAGGGTCTAAAGGAAATATTTAATTAATTAAAAAATTATTCCTTAAAATACGTCTTGATCTCATTACATTCCTTGACCGCATTTTCAAAAATCTCACTTATCAATACTTCCTAAAAACTTCTTGAGTAAAATGCATTGTATTTTATTTTTTCCTATAGGTTATTCATTTTCTCCTTTTCCATCAAAACGGCTTGTAATTACCTGTCCCTGTACCGTGTGTGGAAAACCTTGCTCCTCGATTTCCCGGTGAAAATCAACACAATGGTTGTCGGCAATGGTTTACTTTCGCAACAAAGCCAAATCAGAGTAAATAATAATAAACTAGCCCCATGGCAACACTTTGCTCCTTCCACTAAATCGGTAACCGATTTTCCACCTCCCCGTACGATTTTCCGTAACCCTGTTCCCCTCCTTCCCCCCTCTCCCCTCACCCGTATTTTCCGCCCCCTCGAGCTAGAACCGCAACAACGACAGCTGCAACAACATCAGCTGCAGCAACAATTGCTTATTTAGTGCTGGCAATCTGTGTTCGATGGGTTTCGATTGTTGTGGCCGCAGTGCCGCAGGTGAAAGGGGGGTTGGGGGTTGCGGGGGGGGTTATGAGGCACTAGAAGGGTTAGGGAAATAATGCCTGGAAAAGGTTGGAAAAGGCGGTCGGGGTGGGCGGAGCAGGTAAATAACAAAAGTCCCGAAAATCGGAACCTGATTCCAAATCGAAAGGTTTTCTTTTTTTTTTTTTGCTGGCTGCCAGAGCAATTAATTTGCTAAAACTATTTGCGATTTGCACGTAAACCAATTTAAAATCAAAGTCCAAGCCAAAGCCAAAAAAATAGAAGAAGAGGAACAAATGATGAATGGACTGAACTGTGTCTGTGCTGCACTTAGACAAAATGGGTATATGGTTTAATATAGTTATAAATATTTTAAATTATTTAATATTAAATATTATTTTATTATTCTTTTTTTTCATTATTTAATTTAATTTATTTTATTTTGAATATTTACTTAAGCATTTTAATTTATATTCATAAACTTATTAAATTCGTAGTGTTAAGTAACGAGATCATTATTAAGTATTAGTGATGAAAGATAAAATCGATATCTTGACACTATTTTTATATGTTAGGAAGATCGATATAAGTATATACATAAATCTACATTTAAATGTTGCATTATATTTTCTAAAAAAATATAAATATTTTCAATTTATTTATATTATTTATTTAAAGCTAAATAAGAACCAAAATATATTTTAATCTAGAATTTTTGGATAAAGTAGCAAGAAATTGTGAACAATTATTTTAAAAAATGTTTCCAGTATATTCGAAGAGAAAAAAAAAATATTACAAATTATAAAAACAAACAAAAAAAATTTTACAAATCACTAAAACAAAAATATATTAAACATAAAATATATATTAAATAAATCATTTTTGTAATACCTTTTCCATAATAATTTTAGTATTTACTGCGATATTTTTCGATATATCTAATTTTGAAATATCAAACTTTAAGGTAATAATGATATAAATAAATTAGAAATATTGCAATTTATTAAGTTTTATTTTATTAATTTATATATTATAAACCAGAAATATCAATAAAATCACATTGAATTTAAATATATGTCGATTTTTTCTTTTCGATTGAATTGCAGTTGGTTCCTTAATTATTTTCTGTTCTATAAATAACGTTAATAAGTAAATTTTGAATGTATTTTAATTATTTACATAATTAGTAAGACATTTCGCAATTGTTTAGTTTATGCTAATTTCCCCTGATATTTATTATTCAACATTTTCAAGGACTCAACCTTTTCGTCAGTGAGAACTTCCCTCAAAACTATGTTTGCCAAAGTGATAATAATTCGCGATGTTGAACACGAAAAGCCAATATCTTGAAAGGCAAACACCATAAATTCCCGTGATGGGGCAATAATCGCAATTCATAAACGAATATGCATCATAAATATCAATAAGAGAGAGAGAGAGAGAAATCGAGGGAGACATTGAGATTTAACATCCGGCATTCAATAACTCAGTCGATAAACGGGGACACTCCACTCCATTCCAGTATCCTTTAGTCAGCAGTCTCTCCAGTCTCTTCAGTCAGAGGCTAATAACAAATCTAATGCCAAAACAAACGCTCCGAAATGGCAAATATATAGAGCACATAAAACCGACAATGCGGCCATAAAAGCTAAAGTCAAAGCCAAAAGACAACAGACACACTCGCACACTCGCACACACACATTTCATTTCATAAGCCAGGCATCTTAATCTCCAGGAATAAACTCGTTGACACCCCCTCGGAAAACTCTGTTGCCCGGAAAAGCCCACACCAGCATCGCTCTCCTTTTCCTTTTCCTTTTCCTTTTTCGCCGCCCACGGGCGTCTTCCATGTTTGAAATTAATTTTATTCACACAAAAATTCTCGCGCGCATACAATTTCATTAAGCAAATATTTTCGTCGCCCGCCAGCGTCTGATGCTTACCTCTTCTTTCGGAGGACAAGCCACCACCCACACGTCCTTGCCCCCCCATCACCATCGCCATCGCCCAACTCGCCACTTGCCACTTGCCACTCTCGTTCCCCGAAGAAAACACAATTCTATACACTAAAACAAACCGAAATCAGCAGGGCACGGAGCCAAGGGGATGCTGAACTACAGGATATCTCTTGAATACTTAAAAGAAGAGCAGTAAACATTCTATTTTATCTCCGAGAATATTTTTTAAATAATAATAAATCGGTAAAGAGTCAATTAAGGATATTATTTATATTGTTATTATTATTATCTTATATTCTGACATTACAAATTGAATAGTTATATGAATTATATATTATCTGAATGAGAAAATATGTATATTAATGTTCGGAGATTTTCCGATTCTTATTAAGAATTTTCTAGACTTTTGTTTATAATATTTTCAACTAACTTGCCAGGGCTCTACCTAATAAGTTAGTCTAGTTTTGTAAGCTCCTCTATCTGTAATAATAAATAAATAAAATAAATTTTCAATATTTCTAATACAATATATGATAAAAAAATATACAAAATATAAAACTCATATAATAACCATCTGAATATGGTATAAAGAAAAATAACTTACATAATGACATAATAATATGCATGCTTAGTTATATTAATATTATATCGATCAAAAAGTTTGCACACTTTTAAATAATAGATTAAAAAGATAACAAGAACATATTAAAAAGATAACAAGGGAATCTGAATTCGGAAAGCCGAAATTTATATACCCTTCCACGAAAATTGATCATAACTCTGTTAAAAATTCATAAATTTTTAAATCGGAAAGCTGTCCTATGCTCGTTTTTAATAGGTTTACAAATCTGCATCACTAATTTAGTAGTATATTTCTACAGATTCAAAGGTATCTTCTGGTCGAAACACTCTTTACATTTTCATCTCCCTTAACTTTTTGTCTTTTTTGTGTGCTTTTTTGGTGCCGCTTTCGGCGAGTTAACGACGCGTAGCATTTATACGATTTTAATGCCGCGAGCGGTCCGCAAGAAACTGAAGCCCCCCTTCACCTTTTGCACACCCCGAATCACCCGCCGTCACCCGGCTCATAAAACGGGGCATATAACAAATGATACACCCGGCCACGCCCCCACTGCCCCCAAAAGAACACAAAAAAAAAAAAAACGAGAAGAAAGCAAATACAAATACAAAACGAAAAAAAAAAGATAGCACAATTAATGCATTAAAAAGAGCAGCGAGAAGAATGGAGATGAGGAAGCGAAACGTTTGCAAGGCCAATAAAAATGCCATTTAATGACGCCTGCAAATTTTCGAGCACAAAATAATCAGCATAAAAATGAGCGGCTGAAAATGCTGAATATAAAATTAATTGAAATATCCCACAGAGCCGACGAGAGACACATTAAATATATATAAATGAAAAGATACAACATACATTTTGCGAGTCAAATGCCAGGCGACGATTGAGGGGCGAATTGTGTTTGTGGCACATAGCCGATAATGAGGCAAACAGAAGCCGGTGAATCGGTAAATGTGTTGCCAAAAGGATTCAAGTGGATTCAGTCTGGGAATCACTTCAATTTAATTATTTACTATTGCCACGTGATGGGGGGACTTTGAGAGCGAAAATGCGAGGGAAAGTATTAACCAGTTGAGCTTCACCAAATATCAATCAATTGATTAATTTTATGAACAATTAAATGGGGGGTAGTTAATCTTGAAAAGTAATTAAATGGAATATGTTTTCACGAATTAAAATGCTTCATAAATGACCACACACTTTCTTTATTTTATATTTATTTATATATTTTACTATTTAAAATGATTTATGTTTCAAACCGTGAGTACGGAGTTCTTTCTTATATTTCTCCTTAAGCTAACTTATCTTATTAGTAACTTAAAGCAAACCCTTGAAGCTTTCAGACATATTTAGTTAAAAAAAATATATATTTTATAGAAATCAAGCACCAAAAAGGACTTCTTTAAATCTCCTAGCAGCAGAGACAAACCAATTAAAGAAGAGAAGAAAAATAAAAAAGCGAGATTGAGAATGAGGATTGAGAGGGTCTGACTGAGCGAATCAGTTTTCCCATTCCATCCAAGATGCTGCTCCGCCCAGCTTATTGGCTCAGTCGGCCAGATCCCTCAGTTTTCCAGGTCCTTCTTCCATCCAGGACCCCCCTCCAGTCCCTGCTTTCTCTGTGCCCATTGCCTTGGCCATCCATCTCAATTTACTGCGTGAGACTTTTGTCAACGCACGGCGAGAAAATGAATGCCAGAAATGGCAGGAAGGAGTGAACGAACGAACGAAAAAAAAAGTGGCAAGAAGTGACAAGGAAATAAGAAACAGGACATTAGAAGGACACTGTAGATACGGTGAACAAGCCGTAGGAATTTCCAAAAAAAAAAGAAAGCAAGAAAACAAAGCAGAGATATGTCAAGGAAGCTGGTAGCTTAACACTTAAACATCATTTCGGGCTTTAGATTTTGATTAATATTTTTTATTTTCATGTTTGATTGAACAATTTTTGTATCATTAAATTAATAATAAACTAAATTTGTACAAGTTAAATATTATTTAAGTCGATTTAAGAACGTATATTTAATTTTTAAGACGTGTATTTAATTTTTAGTACATACATATACTTAATTTAATCAACTTATACTTAATTTGAAAAACAAAAACTTAATTCCCATAACGTTTACTTGATTTTTCCCATAGATACAAGACTGACTGTACGTTTATTTGATCTTTTGAAGGTAAATTTCATATTCTGAAAGTATAATTGATATTTTTGAGCTTATCCTTGATTTATTTGATTTTTAATTATTTTTGGGAACATTTTTAATTAAAAACTTTTCTCTGATTTCACTGATTTTCTGATAAAAGGTATTTACTCTTCATTAAATAAAATCTATATGTATATATTCTTATATATATAAAAGGTAATCCGACCTTTCCTTGCCATTATTTGTATTCTTCCTCTGCACTTCTCTCAGTGTAACCGAAAAAGCAGAGCCCCGATGAAATGGAACACGGCGAAAAAAAAGTGTTGGACAACAAAAAAAAGCACAAAAAAAGCAATTTATGCGGGTCTCGCGCGTTTTCTCTCTCTCTCTCTCTTATTACCTTCTCGCTCACTCCCTTGTTGATTACTGAGGCCACAGTGTGCGTTAGTGTGTGTAATTGCAAGCGTATGTGTGTGCATGTGTGTGCATGTGTGTGTGTGTGTGTGTGTGTGTGGACAAACATAAACAACAGTTACGCTCGAACAACGGGCAAAGTTGCATTTCCGCTGTAACCGTTTTCCGCCCCGGGAAATGCGTTCGACGCGTGTTTGAAATATTGGGCCCGAAACTCGAAACGGGACTTTAATACCCATTATTTTTCGGTATTAAAAAAGGGTATATATTACGTATAGGAATCTTGTATATTATACATATAATCATAGTAACTCTTTTTCTAGGTTATAACTTTCAGAAGAAATTGAATAAATCAATTAAACACATGAAAATCTTGTCAAAGAAAGGTTTCCATATTATTGTTGCTATAACTAGTTGAGAATTTTAACGCAGACTTCAGTATATAAATCTGTTTCCCCTAAATAAATTCTATTACATATATTTTCCTCAATGAACACACGCTTTTTGGGCCTCATTTTTAAATAATTTCAAATTCAATACAACTTTAAAGAATACTAACAGGTATCTCTTAGTCGTATCCCTTCCCATTTTTTTGTGTTCATCCACTCAAGCCTCCCCCCTTCACTTTTTTGTGGTCAGCTTCTCTGGCTAGTGATTTTGCTGCTGGTCAGAAGACCGGCCCCGTTTTCATCTCATTTGAGCGAGCATTTAATGCTCAGCCTGGAAAACTGCCTGCACCAGGAAATGATTCTTAATCCCCCCCGATTTTCCGCAACCTTCAGCGATCTCTCTCTCTCTTTCTGTGCATCTCTCTGTGTCTCTAGGTTTTATGGGCGGAAAAGCGGGGATTTTCCGCACACCATGTTTCTGTTGCTGGCTGCATCGCAAATCATGCGTAATGGAATTGAAGTCGCAAAAATTGTCTGATGTTGCTGCTGCCTCCTGCTGCTGTGTTTGCAATCGATTAAAAATAGTGCGAAAAGGCTTCGAAAGCCCATTTAAAATTTAATTGTTTCATTAAAGTTAAGTATAAAGCAATTAACTAGTTAATTGAATCAAATTGTAAAGCTAAATAAATAATAATTCAATTGAAAAGATAAATATGTTGAGGTAAAAATGAGTAAAAAGAAAGGTTGTAAGTGGAAGGATATTTAAATGATGGTCTAAGGTTTTATTTATAAACTCTTTAAAATGTGCAATTAAGTTTTTGAGGCGCAAAATGTAATGTAAACTTGTTTCTTATCCATGCTTAATTTTTTACCATAATTTTGATTTTGAAAAAGACTTGTAAGAAACCTCGTTAATAATAATAAATAATACTTTATAAATCCATTTTAAATAATATTTTAGATAATATTATAAACTTACTAATGTTTAATGACTTTGAATTTTAAGAATTGAAGTATTAACTTATAATTCAAAGTTTTTAGTCAATATTAATAATAAATTTTAAGAATGGAAGAATAAACTTATAATTGAAAACTTTGAATAAATATAAATAAAAGCAAAATTTAAACCCAGTCATAGTTAAATGTTTCAATATTTAAAAAATATTCCCAAAGGTTTAACAACATTTTTAATTCAATAATTAAAACAATAAGCTGCTTTGAAACCTTTTGAAGAATTATAAATATCTTATTATAAATATTACCTTAGTTACAAAAACCTTTCCAAGTATAAACAAACACTTAAAATTTTTGTTTTTAAATTACAAGTAGCTCCAAAATCCCTCTCCATTTTTCTCTAAAAAAAAAAAAGATACTCTTCCCTTTCAAAAAAATTGCTTAGATTTCTTGTCTTGGAATCCCCAACGATTCACCTTGATTGCAATTGTATTCTTGACCCTAAATGTACGGCTATTCCCATCTTGGCCAATTGCGGTTTGATTCACGCCCTTTGTGCTTTGCTGTTTGTTGCTCTTCCGTTTGCTGTCTTCCAATTCTGTTTTGGTTTTTGCTTTTGTGTTTGTTTTTTTGCCAAAAGCTTGCCCTCGTCCGAGATTCACCTGTCCGAAGAAGAGGTGTCCATTGCCGACGACGACGCCGTGCATCCGAAATGCGCAACACATTGGCTGGCATCGCTTCAATTGCACTTGAACTGAATTTTCCGCCTTTGTTTTTTTTTTCTTTTTGCATTTTCTTTTTTTGTTTTGTTTTGTTGTTTTTCCCAAGCGCTTTTCTAAGCGCCACTTGACGGCCTTTTGACCGCCTTCTGCCGGAGGGGGAGGGAGGGGGAAGGAAAAGCCAAGGGCAAGCCAAGCACACAGAACAACAAGCCTTAAAATATGCAGTGCACGACACACTAGGCGTGTCCTTGTGTCCTGGCGAGAGCGCGTCCTTAATTGCCACACCTTCGGATGTTTGCCGCCTTCTTATTTTCCTATTTTCCATTTTCTTTTCTCTTTTTTTTTTGGTTGGGATAAGGGATAAAGGTCTTGAGGATTTTATTAGAGAACTTAGGTTAATTTTTAAAGGCTTAAGGATATTTTGGGGATATTTTTAGGGAGATGCTTGGATTTTTTTAATTCCAAAAATCTTTTATTATTTAAATATAGAAATATAAACAATTTTATAGATATTTTCTACTTTTCCAATTTTCTATAAATGTATAAAAACACACCAAGTTTCCTTATAAATTTTTTTAAATAAGAAACGAGACCTTCTCTATCTGCTCTTCTACAATTTTCATTTCTATTTTCCCCGGATTTCTTTCACTCACTTGAAAACTCAAAATTTCAAGGCCACTAATTTGAAAGCTTTAGTTTTTCACCTTTTGAAAGACTGTAATTGTTGGGGTTTTTCGTGGGGTTGAAAATCGAAATGAAAACTAAACAAATTCCATGCTTCTGTGCGTTTCAATCAAAGCGAAACCGAACTTGAATCGACGATGACAAAGTTGATGATAAAATGGGGGATAGGAGATAGGGGATAGGGGGATAGGGGGAGGCCTAAGAGGCTTAGTCTGTGCCCCAAACACACACACCCACACACACACACACACCAGATCCGCCACACCCAGTCAGTTTTTGGCATTTTGGCAAAAGCGATTAATTTCGAGTAATTGCAACTTAATGAAAAGCATTCAATTGTGCAAATTAATGGGAATGTCTTCGGCATTCTGATTACCAGACCAGAGCCATGTGTGTTTATATGTGTGCCTATCTGTGTATTTGTGTAGCTCTATGTGTGTGTGTGTGTGTATTTTAGTGCCTGTTAATTAATGCTTTGATGAGCCGCACTCAACCACTTTACCTGAGCAAGAGGCCAGAACGGAACTCCTTAGCCGCTCGCAATTCAAACTCCAAATGAGTTTCAGCCGCTGCTGCGGCACTTGCGGATTTGCTATCCATCCCTCTCTATCGGTATGCCCCCTCTCTTTCACTCTCTCTCTCTCTCTCACTCTAACTGGAATTATAAGCGATTGCCTTTGGCCATCGAGGCGGAATACCAAATCGGTTTATATCGTATCTATTTGCCTATTTTGCCAGAAAATTAAGTCAATGAATACCGAATGAGATGAATATAGCCAAGTGGCTGGGGTTTAAACAATAAATATTGGCAAGCCAATATAAAGGGTGAATTTTTAGAAAGGAAGAGGTCTAATATTTATATAAAAAATATATTTAGTTATAAGAAAATCTTGTTAATAAATCATATATGTTCTTTTTAAATTGAAAATTGAAGTAAGCTACTTGAGGTCTCTCAAGCAAGCAAATCCTCTTATTAGTTCAGTTTAAATATCAACAAAAAATACAGTCTTTCTAAATAACATCAGGAAAATAATTTATTTTGTTTTCATAAAAAGTAAATACTAATTTTAATAAATAGAATTTTAATTAGGCAAAAAGTCATACATTTTAAAATTAAGTTTAGTTCTTATAACGAAAAAGGCATTATTAATTATTACAACAATTTCTTAAGAACATTAAAACTTACTTAAAATATTTATTTAATAATATGTAAAAGTTTACTAAATTTTAAAAAATTTAAAAATACAAAAATAAATTAAACTTTAACAAAAAGTCATCAAGATCATTAACAAAGTTCCGTTTTTATACAAAGAGAAATAATACTACCTTTTAAAATAAAATAATAAATTAGGTAGTATTAATTTATTATTTTAAAATCAAATTTTAACGATAACAAATTTTTAAAGTGTTTTAAATTTAAAAACAAATTAAATTGAAATAAAAAGTTCTCAATATCATTAAAAAAGGTATATAAAATAATGTCTACAGCAACTTAAAATTAAGTAACATTCTTCTGAATTAAATTTATAATATACAAATAATTTCATAAGATATTTCTACAAAGCGAAACAATTAATTATATTATTAAAATAAAAATTACATGCAATTCTTTCTTTTATTCTCTCATTCTCAGCCAAAGGGAGTGATCAATTTATTGCTGGATTCCGATATCAATTGATCGATTAATTGCTTAATTGATCAATTGATCGATTGACTTACCAACCGATCTGTGGAAGCAGGAAAGGCACGGCGAAACAGCGACCAAATGCAAGATGAATCCGGATCAACCGATGTCTATGCAAACTGGGGCGCAGCCACCGCCGCCGCCGCCCTCGCAGCTGACCAGCCATGCCATGGCCATGGCCACGCCCACATCCTGTCCCGGACCTGGAACAGAATCGATCGGACTAACAGGGAGCACAACGACGGGAATGCACTACGGCATCAGCAGCAGCAGCGGCGGCGGCGTCGGCGGTGGCATCGGTGGTGTGCCCACCTCCGGTGCTGGCACCACTGCCGCCGGGAGCTATGTGTCCATTGGCATCCTGCCCAGCATGCCGCCCGCTCAGCTAGCACCGCTCCTGCTGCCAGGACCGCAGACAGCGACGACAACGACCTTCAAGACCACGCCCCTGCTGCCCATGCCCACGCTGGAGGACATTGAGGTGGCCGCCAATCAAGGCGGTGGAGCACCAGGCGGTCAGGTGGGTGCTAATCAATGTTTAAATAATATTTTAAATAAATAATAGTAATAATCTAAATCCTTTTATTCCTTTTATATTTGTTATTAATTATTTTCACAGGTTGTTGTTTCGTTGGCCCAACCCTCGCTGGCGCCGCCGGGCATCTTAAAGTATCCCACCGCCGCCGGCTATGTGAGTGACTTGATGGTCCCGCCCCCAAGCCTGCAGTCCCTCCAGCAACAACTACCCCTGACCCTGCCCCTACCGATGCCACTGCCCCCCTTGGCCAGCGGCAGTTGCAGCAACAATAGCAGCAACAGCAACAGCAGCAGCAGCAACAGCAACAGCACCGGCGGCGGCGGTGGCGGCAACAGCAGCAGCAACAACAATTCCGGCAGCAATTGTGGCACGCTCAAGAGCAACGCCAAGCTGCTGCCGCTCCAGCTGATGAGCAGCAGCAGCAGCAGCAGTACGCCGCCGAACCGTAAGGAACCACTGCCGCCGGCCCATCCGCAGGCTGCATCCATTCAGGCGCAGGCACAGGTGCAACACCAGCTGCAACAGCAACATCAGCAGCAGCAGCAGCAGCAACAGCAGCGGCAACGCAAGCGGAACGGTTGGTGCTCCTGCTTCGGGGGAGGTGGCTCTGGCTCGGGGGGCACTAGCTCCTCCTCCTCGGGCAGCGAGGGCAAGACCCCGCCAGGATACGGCTCCAAGGAGGGCAGCAAAAAGAAACGCAAGGGCACCTCGCAGACGGTGTGGTCTGCCCTGCTCACCAATCTGGGCATTTGTATGTTGCTGCTAGCCTACACATTGCTAGGTGAGTTTTTTAGAGGCTTACAATCGAGTATTATTACTTATCAGAATTATCGAAATGATCGAAATTATTTTTTTTTAATATTTTTCCTTTCAACAAAGTGGTGTTTTTATGAGGAGAAATTGGTTAAAGTTGCACAAATATTATTATATTATTATTACTTATTTTCCGTCATGAAAATCCGTATGAAAGTGATTGAAAATATCGAAATTATATATCGATAGCTTATAAAGCTATCAGTTTAGCAGAAAGTGTTGCTTATTTTTCGAGAAACATTTGGTGTGTTAGATGTTTCTTTTTAAATAAAATTTATATCATAACTGAGCAGCTTTAGAATGAGTATTATGAGTCATCGAAAATATAGAGATGATGTATCGAGAGCATAAAAATATATCGATTTAAAAAAATAAAACAAAAAAATAAAAATAAAATAAAATAAAATTTAATGAAACGAAAAGTGAAAAGACTGAGAAAGTCTTTTGTTTAAAAAAAAAAAAACATAAACTTTATATCTATCGAAATCAGAGAAATGTAATATTTATTGAAATAGTAAGGTAGTAGTTTTTTGGATCGCTATTTTATTTTCCTTTGCTTGATTTATTTAATTTGTTTAAGTAACAAAACAAAGAACACATCCAATTTTAGTCCTTAATTTCTGACAAGAGCCTTAGGTACTTTAAGGACCTTCCTCAGCCATTAGAAGGCTTCCGCCCTTCGAGGGCCTAAAGGGTTTTCGTTGAGTACTGCCAAAATAGCTACAATTTCCGCCAGTTGCAGGTCCATAATTACATCTATATATATACACAGATGTATGTATATAGACATAAATAGGTAAATTGACAGTACTGTGCGTGACAGGCACTCACATATCATTTGTATCCGATGTCTGTGGATGCCATTTCATTGCTGCGGCCTCCCTAATTAACGCGGCATCTTCTTTCGGCCACGCGTTCGCTTCGCTTCGTTTCGTTTGCTCTTTTTTGCGGCACGCGTGTCAGATACAGATACAGATACATTTACAGATACCGATGCGGGGATACACTGAACGATAAATGGGTATTAATCAAAAGGATTTTAGTTGGGGTAATTAAGTAATTTAATACTTGAAAAAATTAAGGAATTTTGAACGAATATTTCATAGCCCAAAAGTATCTAACCATATTGAGTGTATCTCTTAATTTAATATCTTATGGCTCGTATTTTTGTTAATTTGTAATTATACAAAATTATTTCCTGTGTATGGTATACGTTTACACTAGTGGATACGCTTACTGTTTGGGACAAGGACGGTACAAGGATGCTTAATGTATCTTGTCACAGAGTTCGACGTTTAAATTAACCAACAACAGGAACTGGGTGGAACGCCGCCAAAGCCGCCGCACGACAACGTGATAAATTTAATTAATCATTCGTTGCCACCATCCCCGAAAAAAGAAAACCCCAACCCCCCCAACGGTATACCACCCAACTCGATGCCAAAAACAAACGTCAAAATGGCGGCCGCAGCGCCAAAAACTTATGTTTTACCCCGCCACATGCCCCATGCTCCTGTCAAAATATGTGTGTTTCTATCTAGGATACAGTGATCTGTATAAAATTATGAATTTTTGAATATTTTTTTAATTATAATATTTATTTTACAAGCATTCAAGTTATTAGGTTTTAAAAAAATATATTAAAATTAATATAAACGTCCAAAAATTTCGAAATAAAAATAAAACTTGCTGATTGAAGAGTTTTATTTGTATTTAAATATTTTTATGTACAACTTTCTACGTTTTATTAAATTTTATTTATTTTTTAATTAAAATGTAAAACTTTTTACTTTTATATAAATTTTATTAATTGTTTAATTCAAATATACAGCTTTTTAAATTTATTTAAATTTTATTTAATGTTTAACTCAAATATAAAGGAAAATTAGATACATTTAATTGTTAAATATTAGAAATGTATTAGAAAAGCAAAAGAAACCATTGACGCACGTTTTTTGCATCCATATCCGTATCCGTTTTCCGTATCCCTAACCGGAAATCCGTTGCCATCCCTCGTTTTACCTCCAACTCCGATTCCTCCCAACTCTCTGGTGGCGACGGCTGCTTTGACAAGCAGCGTTGGCTGGAGACACAGCAGCAGCCGTGGCAGCAGCAGCAGCAACAGTGGCAGCAACACCGCAGCAGCAGCAACACACACACACACATGTGTATATGTGCGTTTTTTGCGAAATACTTTAAACAAATCGAAAAATTCGCCGGCATGTGTGCGTGTGCGACAACAGCTGGTCGAAAAAGTTGTCCCTTGTTAGGAGGAAATCATCAAAATGACACAAACAATTATTTAACTTTCGCTAGGCGGTGCGTGAGGCCCGTGACGTCACACCATAACACACGCACACACAACATGACAGATGCCTTTTACACACACACACACATACACGCACACTTCACGCTTTATTTTATTTGTTTATTTTTTGTTGTTGTTGTTGTTGTTGTTGTTGTTGTTGTTGTTGTTGTTGTTGTTGTTGTTGTTGTTGTTGTTGTAAAGCTGTCCTCAACCCATTCAACAACGCTTTTACGCTCTGGTGAAAGTTACAAGTTGAGCAAAGGTTCTTCAACCAACGAAAAATATACTCTATCAAAGAAGTAAGGTTCTGGAAAATATTAAAACATTAAGAAAAATTAATAAACTACAATATTTTATAATATAATATATATTATTAAAGGAGATATTTAAGAAAAAGAAGTCATTAACTATAAATTAACTAATAATAAATCAGAAATAAGTGATCAAAGTGTTTTAATGGATAAAATTAATGGACAAAGAATTAATTTACAAATTAATATTTTTGTATAATAATTATATATTTATTATATAAATATATTTATATATTTATTATTATAAATTTATACATTTATTATTATAAATTTATAGTAAATATTTCCTATCAGCTTAAATAACCAACAAAAAATAACAGTTAATAGATAACAGCTAAAGTTAAAATTTAAATACGAGTTAAATAAAAGATAAAGAATAAGGTTAAAAATTTATAGAAAATGCAAGTCATAAATAATTAAAATTTCATTCAAACAATAAACTTGATAAAATGATAATAACAAATAGAAATAAACGCTTAAAGTAGTTAGAAACAAAAAATCAAAGCATAGAAATCTTTACAAAATTATATAATTTAATTTAATTTAATAAAACATAGAAAAAACAAGGACTCCTGACAAGGCAAAGCCACTTACAAAAATAGTTAAACAAACACACTATTAACACCAACACACAAGTGACACAACATTCCCCTATCAATAAATCTTCCTTCCGGGACGAAAAGCAGAGCAGAGCCGAGTGCCAAGCGGATGTGTCAGGCCTTCAGCTTTGTGTCCGGGAGGACATCATCTTAGCATTCCCTCCGACATGGTCCTTGTATTATTTTTAACTTTGACATGTGTTGGCTTTCGGCGAGGACATCAACTCATCATTTCGCATACGCTCAACATCATTCTCGGGAAGGGAAGCCAAAAAAAAAACAAGAAATAAATAAATAAATGGCAACTTTGTCGAAGGCTGGCGGAAAAAAAAAAAAACTTTTCAAAAACTTGACAAAATGTGTGACATGTGTGTATTAGTTGGCGGGGCATTAACATTAAATGAGTGACAGGAATCAACACGGCTGGAGGAAGGACTTTGTATCGATTTGGGGAAAAAAGGAGAGGGAGAAAAGGAGCTTGAGCTAAGGTTAAAAACTTGAATAAAGGACATGAACTTTTTGGGAAAAATGAAGAATTTAAGGCTTTGTTTAGCTTGAGGAAAACAGTGTTTGAATTGTAAATTTATAGAAGTATTTATAAATAGGAAAGAAACTTTTTACTTTTCTTTATTATATATAAACAAGTATATATTATTTATAAATAGAATGGAATTATTTATTGATTAATTCTTAAGAAAAAGTCTTGAAGTGAAGTATACAAATTGAGATTTTTAATTTTTTGTAATAAAATTAAAGTAAAGAAAAATGAGCAAACAGTACACAAAATTTTCTTTATAAAAGTTAAGTAAGACTTAAATTTTTTCAAAATTTTAGAAGGATTTTCTAAAAGTTTATGTGCAAATATGCAAGAATATGTGATGTTTGCCCCTTTCAACAAGGTGTTTTCCAGAAAGCAGGAAGCCTTTAAGCTAGCTGGAGAGCGATTGCCACACCTTCAAGATGCTTTATTTTCTATTATGTCCTGCCCTATCCTGTCCTCTCCTATCTTCCTGCAGCAGTTCCCCTCTCTAAGCCTCTAAACCTGCTGCTGCTGCAGCATCCTTTCTTGCCATATCACAAACAAATGAGTTAAGGTTGAGTTCATATTTTGCATAGGGAAAGCAGGAATAGCCAGGATAATACTCAACAGAGGGAAAAATTAACAAAAATTTAAAACAATCAAATTCTGCTAAATATTTAAAATCTAAAAAACAAAGAAAGAAAAATATTTATAAAGAAAATATACACATATTTTAATATATTTATATACTATATGAATAACTTTAAAATAGAGTTAGTGCAATGTTTTGTTCCCTGTGTAATCCTTTTGCTTTTTGGCTCTTGTCCCAGGCTCCTTCATCTTTCTGACCATTGAAAACGAGGACTCGGCTTTGCTGCATCAGCAGCACACACTGGCCAGCACGAAGCGGAATATGGCCAATACAGGGAACAGCATCTATCAGCAGCAGCAGCAGCAGCAGCAGCACAACCTGCAGCAGCAGCAGCAGCAGCAGAGGACGCCGCACCAGTCATCGGGACATCATGGCGACAACGATACGATAACCGCCGCCGTGGCCGCTCAGGGCATGATCTCGGGTTCCGGACCAGCAAGTGGAGGTCCCTTTGGCGGTGACTTCGTCTATGGGGTGGAGGATGCCGATCTGGACTCGGGCGGAATGCCACAGTTTGCCCTTTCGCCGGACACATACGATGTGCGTCAGCGGACCATTGAGAATATCTGGGACATAACCGTTTCGCTCAATATTCTCTACAAGGAGAATTGGACAAAGTAAGTTGAATAGCTTTAGATTTATTTTAATTTGAAGTTAAATTAAGTTAAATTAGAGTTTATTTCAATGAAATATCAATTCAATTTAAAGTCCATTGGATAAAAAAATGCATAATAAATATTGATAGCTTTGCCTTGAAGCCAGCTTTAATCTTAATTACTTTTTTCTACTATAGGCCTGCATTGATTTTAAATTTTAATATAAATAAGCTTCAACTTATATTCCACTCAATTAAAATTCAATTCAATTAAAGTTTACTTAAATTAAAGTTTTTTAATAAATATTAACATTTTTATTTTGAAGCCAGTTCCGAAATGAATTTAAATTTTAACAGAAATTCTCTAAGACTAAATATAAATTAAACTAGAATTCAATTAAATTAAAATCCCTCAATAAATATATAAAGCTTGAGGCTTGAGGTCATAGGTTCTTAACGCCGTTTCTTCTTACAAATTTATATAAAAAAAAAATAAATAAAAATATTTCATAAATAAATAAATTATTATCTAGTTATTTAGCTTAACATTAAGCATAAATACTTAGTGCTCAAGTCAACGCCCTGGCCACACAGTGCGTATACGTGATGTGATGACCGGGGCGTATACTTGATTTCGTGCCTATTTCACGTTATAACTTTCTTTGCTGTTCCTCTCTTTCTCTCCTTCTTGATCTCTCTTTTAATCTCTCTCTCTCTGTTTTTCCCTCTCTTTCTGCCTTACAGATTAGCCGCACTTGAAATAGCCAAGTTTCAAGACCAATTAATCAAGAGACTGAACGAGGATGTTATGCTGCAATTATCGCACGACGATGTGGCCAACGCCAACAGCAACGCCCCCTCGTCCTCCGCCTCTGGTGGTCCTGCTGGTAGCAGCAGCAGCAGCAACAATCCTGCCACGGAAGCCGTGCTCCTTCACACACACTATCACCATCATCGCGCCGGTGGCGTTGGAGGCGTGGCCGTGGGCGGTGGTCCGCCGCACGAATGGAATTTTGCCAAAGCGTTTTTGTATTCGCTGACCGTTTTGACCACAATTGGTAAGTGCCCAGTGGCCTTCTTCATCTCCTCCTTCTTCTTCTGCTGCTATCAGGGGCGTTGGTTAAAAGGGGGGACACTCATACACACCCAAACACACACACACACACACAGAAACAATGGCCCTGCTATATGGCCGGCTGGCTGTGGGCCATAAATTTGATGTTCCAGCAACGGAAATTTGTTTTACTTGAATGGCGAGTGAGTGCGCTCTTGTTTGCAGGATACCAAAGGCAATAGCGGCTAAAAAAGGTTTATTTGAGCTTCTTACTTAAATTCAATTATGACAAGTATAGAGATGACTTTAAAAGGTTTTCAGGGATGTATTAATTTTTTTTAATTTTATTTTTACGGTTTCAAAAATTACCATTTATTTATTAAATTTGATTTAAGAAATGGCCTTGATAATTTGTTAAACTTTTTATAACCTTGTAGGGTATTAAAATTTCGATTTGAAGTTTTCTATCCTAGAAAAGCTGTCCGAATTGAAATTAATGAATTTTTACCTAAGTTATGATTGATTTTTATATATAAGCTTCGGCTTCCTGAAGCTAGCTTTCCTTCTTGATAAAACTAAATTTATTTTTAATTCGATTTGAAATTAGGGCAATGGCCAAAAACTGTATTTTTATGTGAGAAATATCTACTAAAAGACACTAGTCTCGTTCAAAAAGTTTAATATATAAATGCTATTCATATTAAAGTTGTGAAATTTAAGCTGTTTTTAGTTATATTATTTCAATAACGAAAGCTTGTAAGTACCAAAATTCAAGTACTCACTCCCCACTTTTCCCCAGTGCATGTAAAGGTGAGAACGGGCAAAGGCCATGAGCATGACCCGTACACCTTTTGACACCATCGCATGAGTGCATTTGGGGCCTGGACCCACTCCTGTTGTTGATGGCAACTGAGGTAGAGGAGCAGGAGCAGGAGCAGGAGCAGGAGCAGGGGCAGGAGCAGGAAGAGACTGAGGCTGAGGTGGCTAAAAAGCACGAAAAACTGAGTAAAACTGCCAGCTAAACGGGGTCTAAAATTGTGTGCAAAAACGGGGTGCTAAATGTGGGGTCCTTGTTGGTGATACCGAGGATGATAACGACAACAACGACGATGGTGATGATGACGATGAGGATGAGGATGAGGATGAGGATCCCACATGGTCGCATGCATGATGCAGGTTTGCATAGCGCAGCCGGTGTAACTCGAGCCTTAAGAGCTGCGTTTTTGGTAATGTGGATAGATGTGCTTACAGAGAGCAGCGACTAGCTGAAGAGTTATCGATAGCATATAACGATTATTTATCGACTGGCTAACCGGTGCCTATGTTAAACTAAAAGTAAGAAAAGTCCGAACACTGAACTATACTTTTTGTGTTTGTTTTAGTTATGTTTCCATGTTTATCGGCAAACATAACAATTTTGTTATCGATTTGCTAAGGAAAGTCTACCGATTATTTATCGATTTACAAACAAGTGTGTATTGAAAATAAAAAAAAATGGAAAGTTGGAAGTCTAAACATTAACTTTTCAGTTTACTTTAGTTATGAAAACTGAAAAGTTCAAAGACTGATTAATAACTTTTTGGTTTTATTGCTTAACTTTATCAAATATCAAAATTCTAGCAATTGTCTATCGAAAACTATAAAACTTATTAAAAACTAGCATCTTCCCAGCTTTAGCATTTTAAAGACTCAATTGAAATTCGATATATATTCAATATCGTCTCAATTTCGATGACCCCGCCACCCTGTCATCGATTTTCGACCCTTGGCCCTTTCAATTACCCCAAAGAACTAATTCGATAAGTCTGCGATTGCTGACTCTGTCGAGGATTTCTCAATTGGCATTTGTCAGCAGGGATGCCGAGCGAGCCCTTAAGGAGGACCCATGGAGCATGGAGCTGTCCTCTCTCCTGGAAATGTCCTGCCCAATTTTAAATATTGGTTTGTGGAGGGAAAACTTTTAAGTCCCAACATTCAACACACATCCATCGAGGCTTTCCCTTTCCCTTTTCCTAGCCTCATGCCCCCTCCAACCTTACCTTTTCTCGATTTTCTGAGCTTTGTTGCCAGTTGTCAGTTCCCAGGAAAATTTCAACGACGAATGCTGCTGCCGTGTGCGTTTTTCCCTCTCACTCTGCCGCCTGTCTTTTTCGACGGTAATTTCGTAGGCTCACCCTAAAAATACCAAAAAAAAATAGAAAAAAATAGAAAAAAGAAGAGGAGCAACAAAAAAAAGAGACAGAAAGCAAGCCGAAAGTCAAATATTGATAGAGCAAAACAACAAACGAAGCTATTTGCTTAGCCCGAATGGCCGAGACACAAACACACGTAAATCAGCACTCACACGCACACAAGTGCATAGGTACACTGCAAGAAACAAGAGTCTAGTATTTTATTATTTAAGAAAAAGAGCTCCAAGAAATATAAGTAATTTTTAAAGAATTAAAAAAAGCTTTTTGAGAAACTTGAATCTGTGTAAGACATGTTTCTGTCACCCGCTAAATATATGTTTTCCTTTTATTTTAGCTATAAGATGTTTTTTATTTAATGTAAATATATTTTTTATTTTTAGTTTCAGGTAATAAATAAATATAATTCATTTCTTTTTTGTTTGATTTAAAATGTGTTTGGCATTCAAATAATAAACATTGTTTATGTTATCAAGCTTAATTAAGCAAAGCTCAAAGATGATCTAGAATCTGACAATATGTCTTAACCTTAACTCATTATTTTTTGGCAGTAAGAAATATTAAAAAAAAATTATAAATATCACATAATGCTTTCTTTTTCATTTAATTTATATATTTTAAAGTTGGATATATTTTCAACATATTTTAAGTATTAAATACCTTGAGTTCCTTGATAAACTCGATTCTGAAATACATATTTCTACCTTACTTCCCCGTTTGTTTTTTTTTTTCTAAATTCAAGCTTAAAAATAAAATATTTAAAATGTTTTAGAATATTATTTAAGATGTTATTCTCTGTTTAATTTATATATTTTCAAGTTTTTTCATAATCAATTATATTCTACGGAATATTTTTAGCCACTAAAAATTAACTGGCCGAGTCATAACTCATCATTTGGTCAGTTTTTATATTATTATATGCAAAATATGTTTAAAAAAAATATATTAAATCATATTCAAGCCAAATAATAATTAATAAGAATTCATTTTCCTAAATAAAATTATTAAGAAAGTATATTATAAAACAAAAATATTCCTGTACGAAAAGTGTACCTTCTAGAAGTTGTTTTTTGTTCGGTGCTTACATCTAGGAATTTATATGAATGCATACGTATCTGTATCTGTATATATATACACCTATATAAGTGTGAGTGTGTGGGATACATCGACACGACTTTCCACTTGTGAAAATGCTATAAAATAAAATTTGCAAAAATTTTCTGCTGATCTTGGCAGTTCATGCCAAAAGGCCAGAAAGCAAATATAGGACCAGGAAAGGGACTCCACCGCCCATCATTACCATTCCAACGTCCTTCTGGCCTTTGTTTTTTTTTTTTTTTTTTTGTGCTTTATATTTTGTTGCTTTGCAAATGCATAAAAATGGGAGGGAAATGGGGGGCGGGGCAGTTTGCAATTGCGTTAGTCAGCAGACTGCCGGGACATTTGTATTAACATGACATCCTGCCGCCACCCACGCCTCGGCCTCAGCCACGTCCTTGTCCTTGCTTATTATTATTATTATTATTATTATTATTGTTTTTGTGGGTTGTGTTGAATTTTTGTGGCAGGAAGAGAGCCAGGACGAGAGCCAGGGCGAGAGCAGGTCCTCATTGTTCTTGGCCGGGCATCCCAAACAATATGATTATGATTATTGGTCCGTGCTTCTGGCCAGCGGAGGACCTAAGCCACTCGAATATACTCGGATGCAGGCGTTCCCAGCTCCCAACTACCAGCTCCATGTCCTGGCTACCCTCTACAGTAGTTGGTGACCCTTTAGGGTGGTCTCTTTAATTTAAACTAAATAAAATAATTTATTTTTTAGACAAAATACAAGTAATACAAGTCGGAATAGTAGTATTTCGAATTATGCAGTGTAAATTTTAGGAATCTTATATTTGAAAATAACTTTAAAATGTGCTCTTTTGTATTATAAAACAGCGGCTTAATTTTGCTTATAAATATAATAATATTTCATGCCCGAAATTCCTTTAAAAAAATTATTTACTTTATATGTTTTAAGGCAATTTGTATACAAGTTTTCTTAAATCTATTTGCTGAGCTTTAAAACAATTGCATATAATATTATTTTAATTTTAAGAGTCATATTTTATAGATAAAACCTTTAAACAACATACTTTTGAAAAACTAAAGCTAAAATTGTAAACAAAATTCTTCAGTTAACTTTGAATTTGATTTCGTCGCTAAATAAAAATATCTGAAAATTAGAAAATATGATAAACTATCAGAAAATATTAATAAATAATATAAAATATAAAGAAATAATAGAAAACATTTAGAAATTACCAGAAAATATCTAATAATATATTTGTAAAATATCTCTAAGAACCAAAAGTAATATGTTATGTTAGCCCCAGGGTATCCCTGAGTTGTGATATATCCTCCTTGGCGGTGGCGTGAGTTCTATGATTGTCTTGGGCATAAATGCGAATTTATAGGCGGCCAGGCTCCTGGCTTCCTTCCGTTCCGTTCCTTGAGCTCCTTCGGCCTGTCGCTGGCGCAATAAATAGGAGAGCCCGGATCGGGATCGGGCCAATCCCCTGGACAGCAATAAGACAAGTAATTTAGTTGCAAAATAATTTTAAATTTCATTTTCCATTTTCACACACACACACAAGAAGGCGGGGAAAACTGAGTTCCATTTGCAGCACAGTCCGGAGTCCAGAGTCCGTAGTCACTATCATCAATTGCGCATCTTTGGGGCCCAGCGATTCGGTTTTATGCCCCGCCATTTTGTGTTATGTGTGGACCATCGATATATATAGTATATATATATAAATGGGCCTCAATGAGCCGGGGATAACCGGAGTCGAAGGCAGATTAGGCCTAGTTGTTTATGGCGCGAGCGTGTGTGTTCAAGTTGCGAGAGTGTAATTGTATTTACTTGCCCAGCACGCATATTCGATAAATAATTCACTCGCCTATCGGCTTAGCCCCATCCCCAACTTGCTGCCAGTGCACGATTTATTTGCATTTCCCTTTAATCGATAGAGAGCGATATATGTGTATGAATATCTATCGGAGGCAGGAGGCAGTCCTCGTAATTGAAGTTGTAATCGTAACGAAATAATCGACTTTTGTGATCGGAATTGTAATAGCTAAATATGTGTGGGTTGATTTTCTCAATGCGATTTGAGCTATCGGAATAAATTAAAAGAAATCGAATTTGAATGTTGAACAATTTGAAAATTTGAATGAAAATTAAAAACTAGAGAGAAAGTAGCACTTATAATTTTGTAATAATGTTCAAAGCATTTAGATAAAGAAATCGAATTTGAATGGTGATCAATTTTAAAATGTTAATAAAAGTTCTAGAGGGATAGTTGTACTTTTTCATTTTATAATATTAATAAAGGCATTTAGCTGGGTTTCATGGCCTTCTTTAATATTTAATAATCTATTTTCTTTTATTATTTTTAATAAACACAAATTTCTTGTATCAATTAAATTAATTTTACGTTTAAGTAATAACATTTACTAAGTTAAATCGAAAGCAAACACTAATTAGCCTGCAGCAAAAACCAGAAACTTTTTTTGTTATCCTTTTGAATGTAACTCTTTGGCTTGTGGGTTTATTTTATTATTAAAACGGCACAGAGAAAAAATAGTAAACAGTTGTTAATTGCATATAGTAGTTATTATAAATAATTTAAATAATATTTGCAATGTAATCAAAGCTTAATAATAAAACGCAAATGTTTATTGCTGCTATAAAGTCTTAGGGAAAGATAATCTTTTATTAAAATAAAAAACCTATGAAATAAGTATTCCTATTAAGTGTTAGAATTTTCCTTTAGCTTTAAAAACTTTCTAGTAAATATTATTAATAATAAATATAATATTAAACCATTATAGATTTCAATTATCTTTCTCAGTTTTTTTGAAGCCTTCAAAGTTCAAACCATTTAACGCCCATATGTGTGTGCCTGCTGCCCCTCTGCTTGGGGTCTCTCTCTCAATATTGAAATCTTTCAATATCTTTCAATAAAATATGTAGATGCCTTCCCTCATTCAATCCCCCTGCCATCGTTATCCTTGACTGGCCCGAGTTCCTTCCTCGAGCTGCTCCTGCTCCTGAGTAGCCCCGATATCCCGGCAAATTGACAGCGCGCCAGCTGAGTTTTACAGCCCCCTCGAGTCGGGTCAATGGCAATATTATTAGCCATGGGTTCTGGGATTTGCCAGGGAGTGTGCTGCAAGGAGCACAGTGGTGCAAATAAATCAGCAAAATGCTGCCGAAAATCTTAACCAGGATTGATTTATGCCCCCCACTGTGCGGAGGAGGATATATGTGGGATATGGGATATATATATATATGCTGAGCTGTCGTCTGCTTTGTGACACATTGACATTGAGGGGAGCAGGGAATGGATTTCATTTAAATTTGCTGTCAACGCAATTACATGGTTGCCAAGGTTGTCCCCGAAAATCCGCTTCCTGTTTCAGCTTTCACTGTTGCAGCTTCTAAGCCAAAGTGTACATTCTTAGAAGCACAGAGAGAAATATCTGTCACTAAGTTTAAGGAAAGCAAAGCTTAAAATGTTTTAAAATCAATTTTAAGTAGTTAAATTTATGCTTTAAAAAATTATTTGGCATTACAATTCCTCTGAACTACTTAACTAAAATATTTAAGTGCTTAAAGAACTTTTAGAAAACCATCTCAAAACTCTGTATTTTCCGAGATTTATGTATATATATTTTTTCAAGTGCACATATGTACTTTTCCCATTCTTGTGAGAATGACAGGAGCCGGAGGCACTTGAGCCCTGCCACATGTGATACCCCGATATTGATTCGATTCATTTGCTCCTGCAACTTCCTCCTCCTGCCGCCACCTCAGTCTCAAATGACTCACTTCCAGGCAACATTTGTGTTCAATAAAAAAAGCAAAGAGAGGAAGCGGGGGGAAAAAAACGAAACCGAAATAGAAGAACCAATAAACCACGCCCACGCACAAAATAAAAAAAGTACATATATATATATATATATATATATATATTTATATATGGCAAAACCGCCGTCAGAGCAAATAAGACTAAAACGAAACAATAAAATTAAGAAATTTTCAAATTTATGCATGACACACCTGCCAGCATGTGTGTGGGGGTCACGCCCACCTGCTCAATTGCTCCCCTGCCCGCCCACATTTTTATTTTCCTTTTTTTTATATGTATATATTTTATTTTTTTCCTGCACCTTCCTTAGGGAATTTCCGGCCTTAAGCTTGTTAAGCATTTTTATTGCCTCTGCCAGCTTAATTATTTTTGGTGGCCTTTACAACATGGGCGGAGAGTGGGGGATTGAGAGGGGGGCTAAGAGGGAAATGGGGATTATATGTGAAGTTACGGCTCATTTGGGTAATGTCAATAAGTCGGCATCTCTCGGGGGAATCGCACAAATTGACTTTTGCCAAATTAATGTGGGAAAACCAAAAAAAAAGAGAAGGAATATATATATACATAAAAGGAAATAAAATATAAATCTTAATGGGAAGAGTCTATATTTTATTATGAAAATATTAAAAAGGAATATTCAGGGATTACTAAGGGAGAGAAATAATCTTTCAATTAAAAGAAATTATATAAATCTTTTAACAGTGATTGTCGCGTTATTTATTAAGTTTTTTAATACTAGATTTAACTTAATTAAAAAATGAAATAAATAAAAATAATAAATAACTAGTATAAATAATAAATATAAAAATAAATAAATTAAATAATAATAATAAATAAAATAATATGCTTTGAGGACTTCAACTTTCAATTATCAAATTGATATCAATTGAAATTATTGTTAAAAGCTGGAAAAGTTTTGAAAACTGTATTTTTTATGGCATATCTTTACATTAATTTTAAATCTCCTAATTCAATATTTTGTGTATTATACTTTTACATTAAACTAAGGAAAAGCTAGTCAAGTTAACCAAAAATCTACACTAATAAAAAAATAAAATGTTCTTTCAAGATAAGACTTAAAATTCTAGATTTACGAGATTTTAAGCTTCATTCAAAAGAAAAACAATTAAAAAACGGAAAAAAATCTCAAAAGAAGAGCAACATATTCTTGCGCTACTTTCGTTGCCAAAAGTCTTGAAAAATGATCAAAAGTCTTGAACTTTTTTATCAGTGTTCTGTAGGACACTTTTAAAAGGGGAGTTCAAATATTTTTATTTAATATTTTATGTTTTTTTTTTTGATCCGATAAGGGGCTCCGGAAAATAATGAAAAAATCCTTTTATTTATAGCATTCTTAATGATATGTTTTAAAAGAGACTTTAAGTCTCCCAAATCAATAGACAAGTCATTCAAAAATCTATCTATTCCCCAAGCGTTACATTTCGTAGCATACTTTTAGACACTTCTTAAAGGGTTTTCCAAATCTTGTAATTCAATATTTTATGTTTTTGGGGTTCCCATTAGGATGTAACAACAAACAACCCCAAAATAAAATTAGTTATTCAAAACCCGTTCATAGAGAATATTTTCGTTGCATATTTTTAATCAATAATTTAAAGGGGATTTCAAATCTCCTATCTTAAAAAATTTTTAAGAAAAAAAGCGAAATTATATCACCCCGTTTTTGCATATTTTATTAATCACTCCCTCTTTATTTTCCCCTCCCCTTAGGCTATGGAAACATTGCACCCCGGACGACTCTCGGCAGGATTGTTACCCTGGCGTATGCCTTCTTTGGCATACCGCTGACCCTCGTCTACCTGAGCAGCACGGGCAGCATCCTGGCCCGCGTGGCACGCGAGGTCTTCTCGAAGGCACTGTGCTGCTGCCTGTGCTCGAACTGTGGCTACTGCTGCTACGACGAGAAGCGGATGGCCGAGAAGGAGCGCAGGATGCGGCGGAAGCGGCAGCAGGAGGAGCTGCGCAAGCAGCAGGCGGTGATGCAGGAGCCGTACTACGTCCGGGATGTGTACCATGCCACGCCCGAGAAGGAGGGAGGAGGTGGTGGACCTGATCCACCGTCGGCGGCCACTGTGGGCGGTTTGGGGGGAATGGGTGACATTGACTCGCTAAGCGCCAGCGAGTCAAGGGGATCAATGCATGGCCTGAGCATCCTGGCGCCCATCCTGCTCTGCTTTTCAATGATGATCATCTATATAGTCTTTGGAGCTGCCGTTTTGTATCGTCTGGAAAACTGGCCCATTCTGGATGGCATCTACTTCTGCTTCATGAGCCTGTCCACCATTGGCTTTGGTGATATGTTGCCGGGATTGCGCAGAGAATCGAATGCCACCACCTGGTTCTGTTCCGTTTACATAATGTCCGGCATGACGCTCACGGCCATGTGCTTCAATGTCATTCACGAGGAGATTGTCCACCGGATACGCATTGTTGTCGAGTTCAAGAAGACGAGTGCCGCCAATTCGGGAGCAGGTTTGGTGGGCGGTGGCAGTGGCGGAGGCACTGGCGGACCTGGCAGCTCCATGATGGATGTGGCGCACGAGGAGGGTGGCCAATACTATGTGCCGGCGTCCTGACACTACGAGAAGCGAGGGCATCTTTACCAGCGCAACCCCACCGAAGAGACCCTGGTGACAGGTAAAAGAATGTTTGCGGGATTTTTAAATCAATTGAAAGAGATGCCCAAAAGTATGCTGTGATCCAGGGTGAGCTTCAGTGATTGAAAGAAAAAATCCCTGACATACTTTCAGGCAGCTTTTCAAGTGATTTGAAATCTGTTAATTATTAATTTTTAGGGATTTCAAATCAATTGAAAAGATGCCCAAAAGTATGCTGTGATCTAGAGTGAGCTTCAGAGAATAAAAGAACATTTTCTTGGCATACTTTTAAGCAGCTTTTCAAGTGATTTGAAATCTTTTAATTATTATGCTTTTGGGATTTCAAATCAATTGAAAAGATGCCCAAAAGTATGCTGTGATCTAACATGAGCTTCAGTGATTGAAAGAAAAAATCCCTGGCATACTTTCAGGCAG
The DNA here is from genome assembly GCA_008042585.1 of Drosophila punjabiensis. Taxonomy (NCBI): domain Eukaryota; kingdom Metazoa; phylum Arthropoda; class Insecta; order Diptera; family Drosophilidae; genus Drosophila; species Drosophila punjabiensis. Next base: position 46,277 of record VNJR01004212.1, read on the forward strand.
CTTTTCAAGTGATTCGAAATCTTTTAATTATTATGTTTTAGGTATTTCAAATCAATTGAAAAGATGCCCAAAAGTATGCTGTGATTTAGAGTGAGCTTCAAAGAATAAATACTTTTAAGCAGCTTTTCAAGTGATTTGAAATCTTTTAATTATTAATTTTTAGGGATTTCAAATCAACTGAAAAGATGCCCAAAAGTATGCTGTGATCTAGAGTGAGCTTCAAAGAATAAATGAAAATTTTCTTGGCATACTTTTAAGCAGCTTTTCAAGTGATTTGAAAACTTTTAATTATTATGTTTAAAGGATTTCAAATCAATTGAAAAATGCCCAAAAGTATGCTGTGATCCAGGATGAACTTCAGTAATTGAAAGAAAAAATCCCTGGCATACTTTCAGGCAGCTTTTCAAGTGTTTTGAAATCTCTTAATTATTTCTTTATGTACTTAAAATAACTAATTTATTTTTATTTTTCAACAGACACCCCCACATCGCTGGTAATGAAAGATTATGTTAACCACGAGCTGGTGCCCATTTTGACGATGGATCCGAATGGCACCCGCCTGGCCCCCGCCCCCGCCTACACGCCCGCCGCCACCTCCTCCTCATCGGCTGTACTTCCCGGCTCAGGATCGGGTCCCGGCGATATGGTCACCACGCCCGGCAACAGCTGCATTGCCCATGTCAGTGACTCCGGCCTGGGTTACTCCTCTCTAAGCAGTCCCCTGCTCGATGTCCTGACCACGCCCACGGGGGGCAACAATGCCGCCGCCTCTGGCGTCTATACGCTCGCCGAGGAGACGGAGCTGGAGCTGCAGGAGACGCATGCGGAGAAGGATCGCATCTAAGGAGCATCTCGATGAATCACGGATCACAGATGAATCTCTCTTCAGCGGAGCAGTATTAGTTAGCGATTAGCCTTAGACATAGTCCTAAACCCTAGATCGAATCGGAAATAGTGTGTAAAGTAATCTATTTTTTTTTTAGACTGTGTAATGTGTGTGTTGGTATTTTTTTTTTGTTGCGTGTGTAAGAGGTGTGTGTAATGAGTGTGTGTGTGTGTGTAACTGAAGGGAAAAAAAAAGAAAAGCAGTCCCGTTGGATTACAAAAAGAGATTGTAGAATAAGTCGAACTATCACTGTACATAATATATAATGTAGCGCATATATCGTAAATATATATATATATATATATTGTAGCCGCGGCGAAGATACATTTCCATAGCTCCTAAGCAGATCAGAGGTGTAAGCAAAGAATATAACTAGTAAATGTAGAGCAAGATACAAACGCAGAGAACTAAAAACTTTAAGAAATAAAACCAAAAACAGCAAGAAAAGCAGGCAAGAACAAGGGGAGAGAGAGAGAGAGAGAGAGAGAGAGGAAGTTGGGATTATCGCAAAATAAAGGTATATTGTTAAAAAAAAGTATAGTGGAATTTGGTTATAATTGTAATTGTATTTTTAAATAAGGAAATAACTAAAGTAAAAGTCGTTAAGCCACTGTTTCTTCGCAAAGTCAACGAACTCCCATCAGTAACTTTGCTTGCTCCGAATTCCAACTTGAGAATTATAAAGCAAGGCAATGAATACTTAGAAGTCACTTGTGTGTTTTGGACTTGTTTGACACTCTACAGCAGAGACAAAAGTGTGCATTTCGTTCCAGTATTTTATTTTATTTTATTTACAATAAATTTGTTAAAATTAACAAACAATTTGTTATATTTTTATACCCCTGCAGGGTAATATAACTAATCAAACGAAGTTAAGGACCCATTTCCGACCCTTTAAATCATATATATTCTTGATCAGCATTAAAAGCCGAGTCGATCTAGCCACGTTTTATTTTTATTGAATCAATTTTATTCAATTTTTTTCGAAATTTTTTAAGGGATTTTATAAGTCGGAATTGTGAAAAATTAACAAAAAAAAATTTAATTTTATACATTTTAAATTTGATATGCAAATTTCTTAACCTAATAAAAACTAGGATAGAAAAGCTTGCCGATTTGATTGGCTTTCCTGCAAGGGTATACAAACGTCGGCTTCCCGAAGTTAGTTTCCTTTTTTTGTTCTTTATATTTTATACCATCACCTTGTACTTAATACAATCCACATTTGTGTTTAATCTTAGCTTCCACTCTCTTGACTATTTTCAAAGAAAAGCGCTCCTCTCGTCGATATATTCGAAATTCCACTTTCTACATGTACGAATAAAGAAAAAAAAAAAACAAAACAAAAAAACAAAAATAGAGAAATTCTTTTTTAAATGTATGTAAGCAGAGTCCGAGAAACGCAACTACATAATCCACAAATACCCATTTACCATAATCAAGACACATTTTATACGTAAATCAAGCTTAGTAAAATTACAAAAAATATGTACTAAATACGACATAAATATGCTACACACATGAATATATATATTAAAAAAAACAAAAAATTATATATATATAAATAAATAAAAATTAGGTAATTGTTTTTTTTTTTTTTTTGTAATTATAATAAGCGCGAAATCAGTGAGGCGAAAAAAATAAAACTATGCATACATATTATCAATGAATTCGAATTCATAAATTTAAATAAATGTTTGAACTACAAAAGAAAACTACAACAAAACCAAAAACAAAAAAAAAATATAAATAAAAGAACAAAAAACTTGCGTAACTTTGTAAATGTTGAAATATACCCAATTGTATATTTATGACAAAAGCAGCAGTAAAATAAAATCAATAAAAACTAAAATGAGTGCTGTTTTTTTATTGGAATTATTTGGTTTATTTTGAAATATTTGAATTTGCGCGCCTTTTTAACCGCCAACTGTAAGACATAAAAGTGAGCTGTTATGCGCTTACTTAAGCTATAAAACTATTAAGAAATACCTCTTAGTTAACAAAATGAAATAATCTTTAATAACACAAATCGTTATCACAGCCTAACGCATGCTTTTGTTATGATATTATGTTAATATTTGCAACAATTTATTCATTTCAATTTACGCGCCTTCTTTTAACAGCAAAACTGAACTGTAAGGAGCCAACTTTACATGTACACTGAGCTGTGTGCTGTTAAGCGCAAAACCTAAGGGCATTTCTTTATGAAAGTAGAAAGAAAACAAAAGACGAAAATAGAAGGTCAAGCTAAAATTATTTTCGGATTGAATAATGTCTTCATTATCATACATAATTTATTGAGGGATTTTATTCAAGAAAAATACAATTTAGCAAATCCCGTGATTCTCGTGCGATAGTTACAACAGGCTGCCACTTTGCATTACACTGCTCAAGTTAACAGACTGTTAAGCTTTAAGGCGTTTGCCAACACCGTTCTGCCATCTTGCATTTACCGTTACAGTTAACTCGCGTGATTTTATTTGTTCGTTTTTCCCTTCTTTTCGCCTTAATTTGTTTTTTTTTTTTTAATAGCCATGGATTGGTCGTTGCTAATCAAAATCATACTGAATTGTTTAATGCTGCTGCCAAAGGTGCTGCTTGCCGGGACCATGGACGAGGGCTGTCCGACACTGGCCGATGGCGACAGTTTGTCGCAGACGCAGTTACTCGATAAATTAACCCATGGCTGCCGCTACGATCGCTTGGAGCGCCCGGTGACCTTTTCGGAGAGCGGCCAGCGCTTGCCCGTCGATGTCTATATGCGTGCGTACATCTACTTTATGCAGAATCTCGAGGCGCACGATCTGCAATTCAAAATCTATGCCTTACTGCAAATGCGCTACTTGGATCCCCGCCTTAACTTTCGTGGCGTGAGCCCCAAGCGAAAGCAGCCAATTCTGGGCGAGCAGCAGCTGCGCGACTCCCTCTGGATGCCCCACATATTTCTGGCCAATGAGCGGGACTCGAGCATTTTGGGTGAGTAATAATAATAATATTCTTTATTTCAAAAGCTGTTTGTAAACTAATACCGATTAACCCATTTGGCAGGCCTTACGGAAAAGGACATCCTCACTTCGATCTCCCCCGACGGCACCGTCATCGTCTCGAATCGCATCAAGGCCACGCTCTACTGCTGGCTAAATCTCAAGAAGTTCCCCTTTGACGAGCAGCACTGCTCCACGGTGCTGGAGAGCTGGATGTACAACACATCGGAGCTGGTGCTGCACTGGGAACAGAAGCGTCCGATTACCTACGACCCTGCCCTCCATCTCACCGAGTTTGTGCTTCAGCGCTCCTGGTCCAATGAGACGGTGATCAATGCGGATCTCAGTGATTTGAGGCATGGAGCTTTCGCTGGCAATTACAGCTCACTGAGCTTCACGGTACACCTCAACCGGGTGGTGGGATTCTATTTAATGGACTACTTTCTGCCCTCCATGCTCATTGTGGCCATATCCTGGGTCTCCTTCTGGCTGCAGGCGGATCAGGCGCCGCCAAGGATTACACTTGGAACCAGCACGCTTTTGACCTTTATCACTTTGGCCTCGGCTCAGGGCAAAACCCTGCCAAAAGTGAGCTATATCAAGGTATCGGAGGTGTGGTTTTTGGGCTGCACCATCTTCATATTTGGCAGCATGGTGGAATTCGCCTTTGTCAACACCATTTGGCGGCGAAAGAACAGTGTGCCGGTGAAGAAGCTCAATAGCAAACACATCCTCAAGTCGACTCTGTCGCCGAATCTACGGAGGCGCCGCAGCAATCATGCCAGGTCGCGTTCCTTTTCGGCCACAGTTCTCCAGAGAGCCGGGGATACCGCCATGCTAAGCGATGGATCAGGGTTTAACAATTACTTAACCGTCAATCTGCCCATTACCACAATTAAGGAGGGTCAAGTCCTTGGCCAGCAGCAGCAAAGTCCAAGATCCGCCCAGCAGAAGCTGGATGTAGCCTTTGTCGAGACCGCTTTTGGAGCAATGGGAGCGGCCAGATCCATTGGAACCCTTAGTGCCGCATCGACCACATCGCAGGGATGTACCAACAACAATCATCCGGATGAAAATGGAGCCGACAACGCGGAGGAGATTGATTTGAGTGGCTGGACCACATTGACTCCCCAGGAAATCGCAATGTGGATCGATAGTCGGGCTCGGTTTGTTTTTCCACTCGCATTTCTGGTCTTTAACTTGTTCTTTTGGACATTTGTCTATTGTATATAATGGTCGAGCCTATTAACTTGAATTACTCAAAAGCCAGATGGAAAATCGATTGAGTTTATAAAATATTTTAATTGTTTTGCCCTGTTTTTGCCATTTTATTGTTTCTCATTTGTTTCTTAGTGCCATTTACAAAGTAATTTATGTTAATTCATGTAAATTCTCGTTTATTAATGTTTTTGTAATGAATAGTAAATTGTGAATATTTATCCTAACAAAATAAAGTTAATTTTATGTTCATTTTACAATTGGACTTTCATTTTAAAAAGTTCAAATAACGCGCCCAGCTGTTGCGCACTCGCTAACTAGTGTTGAGCAATGCCGCTTGCATATCGATGAGTGGGATGGCTATACCGCAAGCTGACATACGCATCACCAATGCGTGGGAGCAGCACCGCTACTGTTCGGGTATCCAACAACCTCATATTCGTTTTTTCCCAACACACACACACCCGCACGCAGCGCAACAATAACATCGGGCCCCAAAATCGTTCGGACACAACTTCGTCGTGAATTGTAAATGAAGAAAAAAATACAAAAAAGATTCCAACGCGTTTGGTTGTTTTTTTTTTTACGTGCAACTACGCCAAAAAGGCAAGGAATTAAGCTGCAAAAAAAAGAACGGCGCAGCAACAACAACATCACAGCATGTGCAAGTGCAAGGCAAACATAAACAACGGTGAAGAGAAGTGACAGCAACAACAACAACAAGAAGAAGTGAGCCGCTGTGTGTGTGTGCGTGCATGCATATGAATGTGTGTGTGTGTACAACGAAAATATTGTATAAATCAAATTTATATTTTTTTTTTTTGCGCCGGAGTGGGATCAGTTAGGCTAAGGAAAAAAAAATGCCATAAAAAAATAAAACCGTTTTATGAATAAACTAAAAACTGAAAAAAGAAAAAAGAACAAAATAATAAAAACAAAATACTATATAAAAAAAGACAAAAAAAATAAGCTGAGGAAGTGTAAATGGATAACCACCGGTAAAGTTTACCGCTGTCGCCGCTTCCTTCGCGAGCGAGAAGGACAACAGCAAAAGAAATAGTAATAACAGCAACTGCAAGAACAACAACAATAAGAGGAATTGCAGACGTGCAACGCACGTTGTCCTGCTCCCGCCCGCTGCCGCCACTGCTACCGATTCTTCTTACTCTCTCTTTAACATTATGGACACCATCTGTAGATTATGCTTCCAAACGGCAACGGTAAGAACAAAACAACAACAATACAAGAAAAAAAAAACGATATACACACATGTATGCAACAAAACTGTCAGTGGTGTGTATTTTGTTATTTCTATTGATTTTTTTAAACAATTGAATTTTGCCAGGGATTCTGCTCTCCAACTGTTATTGTTGGACCGGGAGGGACGATGAGAGGATATGAGATGGATGAATGGGCGGGAGTGGGAGTGGGAAAAGGACGGGGGGTGGGGGTTGAAAAGCGCGCGCATTGCCTTCCTTTTCTCACTCCCAGCCAAAGGCAAAAGTTTGGCTCGCATACACACACACACACATTTAGAAAGAGAGGGAGAGCGAGAGAGAGGCACAGAGACGAAAACAACACACAAACAAATACACATATGCGACCCCAAACTATTGCTGAACAATTTTTATTTTTAGCCAACTCAGCCCGAAAAGTTGTTCAAGCCGACAACTTGAAAAAATATTATTTTTACATTTTGCTTACGCCGCTCGCCGCTTGCTTTTCACTTTGACTCCTTTTCAACAGTTCCCCTTTTTCTTCTTCTTCTGTCCACCTCCCCCTTCTCTGAGCCCCCCCGCCCCCAGCCAACATCAACCGCACGAAAAGAAATACATAATAAAACAAAATGACAGAAATTGCGCCAAGGCAGCCAGGCAACAGTGACGTCGCCGAGCTTTCGTTTCAAAGGGGTTTTCGTCTTTGCATTAATAAGTAAAAAAGTATAACAATAGAGTGAATACAAAAACACAATTGTTTGTATTTTAAATTAAACAAAAGTAAATACTAAAAATAACATATAGATCTAAGTTGTGGTGATTATTAACAGATTTAAACTCACACTAGCAGCTCACTGAAACAGTACATTTTAATCAAGACGATATCTTAAAAAAAATTATGATTTAATGGCTGCATTCCTAAAATTTTACCGTCCCCTTTAACGGACGCCTCTGCTGTAAGCGCTGGCAGTGCGGCGGCAAAACAAAACAAAAAGCGAAAGAATAACAAAACGCTGTACCGAAGATAAAAAAAAAATAACACGAAATGAAAACAACAACAAGTCGACTTGCTATGAATGTATGTTGTTGTTATATTTTCTCTGTTCTTTTTTTTTTGTATTTTTTGTGCATGCGTGTGTGTATGTTTATCTTCTCGGTTGTTATTTCTAGTTCGAGAGACAGTGAGTAAGAGGGGGTCAGATGATGGTTGGGCTGACACAATAAATAATAAGCATTATTGTTATTACATTCTGCATTTCATTCCACCCATCCATCCAGACTTTCCAACTAATTGTGGCCTGTGATTTAATCATCCCTTTCTCTCTTGCAGCTCTTCCAGGTGCCCGGCTATAGCATACCCACGTGCGTCCGCTGCTCGGAACAGTTGACAAATAATTCCAACTTCCATCAATCGGCAGCGGCGGCAGCGGCAGCGACGTCGACGCCCGCCGCGGCCGCTGTTGCCGCTTCGGCCGCCGCAGCCGCTGCCGCTGCAGCAGCAGCCGCCGCTGCCGCATCCTCAACGTCGACGGCCTCCTCCAGCGACAGCGACGCCGTCACTCAGCTGACGAACGGTGGCGGCGGTAATGCCGCCAACGCCGCCGCCGCTGCTGCCGTGCTGCAATTGCAGCATCAGCAGGCGCAGCAGCAGCAACAGCAACAAATGCAATCATCGAGTTCTTCCGAGAATCTACAGTCGCAGGACGATTCCGAAGATGTAAGTTCCCATTCCCGTTTCAGTTGCAGTTTCCTTTTGCCTTGCCCTAAACAGTGTTGGGCAACGTCGTCAGCTTACTCAAAGAATCACAGAGACAGGGGCGCAGGTAGATGAGGGGGTATTTGATTACATTTTTGTTTAAATACTTCATTATGTCAGGGGGGTTGGGTTAGAAAATGGGCCAAACTGTAAGTACTTTATATATACATACATACATGCATTAGGTATGTACATATAAAAATCCAATTGGCATTTAGACAAATGACTGGCAGCGCAATGACCTATTTTAAACAAACGGTAGTTACTATAACATATGAACATACATATTCATGTAGATATGCACATGTAAAAATTATTTAAAAACATGAAATAGGCCGTTGCATATTAATAAGTACAACAATTTTATTTTCTTACTTATTTTAGTCGAATGCAACATGTTTATAATTTTTTTTTAACTTTTGTTTAATTACATTATAAATCTTAAACATTTTAAATATATATGAATTTTAAAATAAAATATATAAATAATAAAATACATATATATGTATGAACGCATAAACAACCGGTAAAAAATCCTGGATAGAACCTTTCCCTTTTTTATTCTGATTAGATTGCTAGAGGGAGAGAACCCTCCCGCCCCTTCGTTTTGCACACCCCTGATAGTGGTGCAATGGTAGGGACCGGAGACTCTTGCTCCTTCTGCCTTTGCTTCTCCTTTCCTTTTTCTTTCTTCTTTTGCTGCACTTGTTTATTATTGTTGTGCTGTTTTCTCTTTTTTTCACAACTCCCACACTCACAAAGCAAGAATATACATAAATACACAGCGGCTTACATACGTTTGCCTGCACATTCATAGCCTTCTTCTTCTTTTGCTTCTTCTTCTTCACTCACTTCTTATTTCGCCCGTTTCTTTGCATGTTCTTGTTGCCTTTCTTCTTCTTTTTCCATCATGCAACAGAGAATTGCAAAAAAAAAAAGACAAATAAATAAAATTAAGAACGGAGCATGTCGACTAGAGAGTGTGCCCTTTAATTTCTAGTTCTAAACGTAAAGCACGTTTAGAATTAGAAATGATAGATTATACTTCAAATATTTAGTTACTTTAATTATTTATTAAGGCTCTTAAAGGTTTTAGTGTATTATTTTATTACGAAATATTAAACACATTAAAAAAAGTACTTCGAAAAATATTACCGTACAAAAGTGTTTAAGAAGAACTTGGTACTTATAAAATTTCGTTGCATACTTCTGAACTTCTTTTTACTTGATTTAAAGTCCTTAGGTATTCCTGTTTTAACTCCAAAATTATGATAATAATTGTAAAAAAAAAGTTTTTTTTTTACAAAAAAATTTGTTTATGAAATTTTTATAATATATTTTAAATATTTTTTCTTATGTAAATTTCAAAATCAAATTAAATGGTGGAAATTGGAAAAAGCTTAAGGCTTCAATGCGAAAGTAGGGTATTTAAGACTCGACTAGCTGCTATTTTTGCTGCTCACTTTCTTGTTTTCCTTTATATTTTATATATATATATAAATACATATATACGTATATATTTTGTTCTTCTTTTTCCATTAATATCTGTTCTGCTCGGGCTACGTCGACGTCGACGTCGTAGCTGGCGTTGCGCAGAGCAGCGCTTTTTGTGCACTGTGTAAAGCGGAAAAAATTCATTTTCCGCTGACTCTTTCGGTGTGTTGGTGTGCGTGCCACGCAAAAAAAGCTAGCAAAAAATAATTAGAATTATTTTGAAAAATATTTAGTATTTAATTCGTTGAAGACGGCATACGCGCAATAAACAAACTGAATTCGCACGGGAATTTGCAATCCGTTCTCTTGGCCGCCAGATTGTTGAGCGTGAGTAGTGCACCGCGATTCTTGATTCTATTTTCCGCTCTTTCTTCAGAGACTCTTCCATACCAAAGCCATATCAAGTGAAGATGAACGTATTCAAATAAAGCTTTAAAAATCGGGTTAAACAAGGAGTATTCGCAGCATATTCAAAGTTCTGGTCTTAACATGTTTCAAAAATTTTACTTGGATTACTTGAGTTGAAGCGAAATAGATGGGAGTATTTGTAAAGCCGATCAAGTCCTGCTTGCCTTTCAAACACTCCTGATATTTTAGGGATTCAATTGGACTTTTACTGATAACTTAACAACTTTTATGTGCTTACTGATCTTCAATAATTGGAAAGTGCAGTGTTTCTAGTGCTTTTTTGACACAAGTATACAAAGATGTTGTGTTATTTCCAAAGATAACCAACCTTGTTCATTAGAAACCATTGTAAAACTTAGTAATAATATACATATTTCATATAGTAGAGCAGAGATGGGCAGTTAAGGAATGTTACAGCTCCCAGAGCATATTCTTTAATTGTCTTTCTAAAGCAAAACTCTATTTTCGTTCTGAAGAGTTAGTTGTTGGCTGTCCTAACGAACTTACCATCACTTTTTACCATCATTAGAGGATTGATAGTTCTTCTCTACAACTTAAAATTCCATTGTTCTCCTTTTTTGCAGGTGGATCTGATATTCAACGAGGAGGGCTCCTGCCCGCTATGCAACAAGACTTTCTCGCGCAAATCCTCGCTCATGACGCACATACGGAATCACTCCGCGGAGCGTAAGTTTGTGTGCACCTACTGCCACAAAGGTGGGTATCTTCACTTCCTATGCTATATATCCCCTTTTGAAGACATGTAACAATGCCTTGTTTGCCTTTTCCTCCTTCCAGGCTTTACGCAGGCGGCCAATCTGCGGAACCACGAGCGCATCCACACGAACGATCGTCCGTACCAGTGCGTGGACTGCGGCAAGACCTTCACCCAGATCACCAACCTGAACAATCATCGGCGCCTGCACACTGGCGAGCGTCCATTTGTCTGCAATGAGCCAGAGTGTGGTCGCAGCTTCGCTCAGGTTAGTTAACCGCCGCCTCAGTCGCCTCAGTTCCTTGTTTAATGCAAGACTAAACCCAATTAATTGCTTGTTTTCGCACAGGTGACGAACCTGAACAACCACATGAAGTCGCACCACAAGGTGCAGCAATATTGCTGCAACGTTTGCAACAAGAAGTTCACACAGGTGACCTCCCTCAATCAGCATTTGCAGGCGCATGCCGGCGTCACCGGCTACTACTGTCCACGCTGTCCGGAGAAGAACTTTAAGCTGCAATCGCAGCTGCACACGCACATGAAGACGCACGGTTTGGCCTTCCCGTACGAGTGCGGCAAGTGCGATGAGAAGTTCCTGCAGCAGGCGCACTTGGACCAGCACCTTAAGATGCACGATGAGTTCAAGTTTAAGTGCGACATCTGCCCGAGCAGCTTCAATCAGGAGTCGCTGCTAAAGAAGCATGTGCAGCGGCATGTAGAGGGCCGTTACCTCTCCTGCCCGGTGGCCAATTGTGCCGAATCCTTTGCCGTGCGCCAGCATCTGTCCAAGCACCTGTTAACCAGCCACTCGCACCATGAACTGCCGCCGCCGAAGCGCTCCAAAAAGACCGGACATATGCAGTCGGGACAGCAGCAGCCGCTGGCGATGATTGGTCAGCCGCTATCGCTGCAGCACACGACGGGGCAGCGTAAGTCGAAGTTGTGACAACTCTTGTGAAGTCTCTTAACTAATTAAGTTTTGTTTTGAAATACGCTCCAGGTGGACGGCCGCCGAAGAACAAGAACAAGGCTACCTTGGCCGCCACGGCCATCAAGATTGAGATCAATGAGCCGCTCCACAGCCAGCATATCAGCAGTGCCAGCGGCCTGTCCATCCAGCAGCAGATTAACCAGCACATGCAGCAGCAGCAACAGCAGCAGCAGCAACAGCAGCAGCAGCAACAGCAGGCGCAGCAGCAGCAACAGCATCTGCATATGCCGATGGGTCAGGCGGTCAAGGCGCGCTTCATACCCACTAAGTAGAGTAGGTTAGAAAGGAAAGGAAGTAAGGAAGAAAGGAAAGAAGGAAGGTCTCTCTAAGCTTAAGCCCACAATCGATCAGCTGCTAAAAAAACAGAAACAGAAAACAAACCCTGATTAGCCCTAGCGCCATAGCCAAAGTAGCATCACATACAACAGTCCCGCACACAATACGCAAAAGTGTCAATCAATCTTGAGAACTCATAACATATTCCAGGATTTTTTAATCTTTCAGTTTTCAGGCTTTAAAAACTTTTATTTTTCTTAGTCTTTTTTACTTTTATTTTGTGTACAAAATTGCTTAGCAGCCATTTAAAACGAAATGAAGATTTTTATGAAAACATAACTTGAGCGAGTCTAGAGTCGGCGGCAAGCTGCTGGTTCAGTTTGGTGTCTGGTCTCCTGCCTCCTTGGTCTCTTTTGCCGCCAATAAACCCCAACCAGACCATCCCCCCCTCCCCCTTTGACCAGCTGGAATTCTATTTTATGCACCCGCCACACACATCTTTATATATACATACATATATATATATATATATATATATATATATATATGAAAACACATGGAGCAGATCTGTATCTTAAATCGAATCAACACAACTTTTTTTAAAATGTAAACGCGAAGAGGGAAAGTGAAAAGTTTAAATTTAAAACAAAAGAAATACCTACAATTACAAGTAAATATTAATAACATTTAGAGAGAAAGGCAACAACAACAACATGAAGTAATTACACTTAAAATTGCTATTAAATTCGGTATAAATATATGTATTTATGTTAAGCATTCTAGCTTAAGTGTTTTTATTTTTTTTTTTTTAATAATAAAACCATTATGAGAAAAAAAGAGAAAACGAAAAGTCGAATGAAAACAGAACAGAAATGAAGCTTGTTAATGGGAACCCACAGTAGGATCTGCATATATGGATATATATTCTGCAAATGTATATATTTTATATATATATATAAATATAATATAAAAGATTATAAATGTACACATTGAGCTTAGGCTAAAAAACGGAGCAGAAGCAACGAGGCTAACAATGAGAGGCGCGGAGAGGGAGCCTCAATTCGAGATGAGTATATTTGGCTCGATGGAGTGCAGGACATTGAATCCCTTGTGCAGGATGCAGGTGCGCTGGATGCCGCAGGCCACCAGGAAGTGAGAGAACTGCAAGGCAGAGCAACTATTAGTTATAGTTTATAGTTTATCAATTAGCGATGCCCCTCACCTCCACGGAATGCTGATGAATGTTGCTCACGCAGACCACAATGCGACCGCGCAGTTGGGCCTCCACATTGGGCACTGGCAGAGCCTCCAGCCGCTGATCACCCAGCTGAACGGTGGCAAAGGGTATATTGATGCTGTGCGGGACATGGACACGTCCGTACTCCACAACGCTGCGTAGATCCACGAGAGCCAGCTCGGAGGGGGAGTAGAGAAGCAAGGCCTGCACATCCTTGGCGCTTATACGAGGACACTGCTCCTGCTGCAAGTGCTTCAGTTCCACGTCCGTTACGCCAATGTCCTGTTAATGTCTCCAGTTATAACCTAGCTCTGTTTTATTCTGATAAGAAAACTCACCAGTGAGTGAGGCTGCTGGTGGCGCAGAGCATGCTGTCGATGTGTAATGCTCTTCGGCGTCACCTCGTACATCTTCTGAGACTCCAGGACACAGCCCTCCATCACAATGTCCGGCAGATCGGAGAAGAGCAGAATGCACTCGTTGAAGCCCGAGGAGAGCAGCGTGCTGCGCAGCTGGCGAAGAATGGCAATGCCAATGAAGAGCGGATACGAGCTGTCGCCCAGCATTAGTTTGTCCCACAGATGCAGTATCTTGTGCAGCGGGAAAACGTCTAAAGCGGGAATCAAGATAAACTCACAAACTATACAAATATCAAGAGGCACGCAGCTAAACTCACGCGAGAACATGGTCAGGAACCAGGGTATGGCAAACAGCTCCGGTATAAAGCTAATGCTGGCCAAATGCTGGGCCAGTAGCGGCTCATGGAAGGCCGTCAGCTGTGAGAACTTGCTCAGATACTCCTTGATTACCGCGGAATTGTCCTTGAGAAAGAACCATTGCAGATATTTGGGTATGAACTTGAACAGGCTGAGAAAGGCCAACTCTGGGGAGAGAGAGATCAAAGGTTAAGACGTACTTGAGGCTAAGGAGGATCCAAGGGAGCCACGCACCCTCGTTGTTAAAGTTGAGAAACAGAAACGGCGCCGTCAGTGAGTCCAGTCCCTGCCAGTACACGTACTGCGGATGGGCGGTGACCCAGGCCTTGAGCAGACGGCGCAGCTTGCGATGGCCATCGGGCGAGGAGAGCAGCTCGTCGTACTGATGACATCGCGGTATATCCACCTCGATCTGCCGATCAGTGCTGGTGGCCGTGAACTTGTCGATCTTGCAGTAGCTGCCATTGGGCACCACATCCAGCAGAGCTGCCCAGATGGGGCCACGCAGCAGCGGCGGCACATCCACGGACGCCTCGCGACGCAGCTGCTCTGCCGTGTGCGGATAGCCCTGCAGGAGGCGCGTGAATAGACGGACGCGCTGGAACTGATACTCGATGTCCTTCTCGCGGATCACCAGGGGCAGGGCCTGCAGCTCGCGGGCAAAGTGGGCGGGAAATCGCGGCGAATGGAGCAGCGGAAAGTAGACATCCGCCGGCAGGCGACTCAGTCGCTGCAGCAGAGCCTTCAGGCGCAGCGGCACCACACGATCGTCCATCAGCTGAGCCTGGCTGCGACCCGGACACACGCTCGCTCCGCTCAGACGCACTATCTGCGGCAGACCTAGGATCGGAGCCTCGCTGCGGATGAGGCCCTCCTTCTTAAGCTCCGCCTGGACATCCCCGCCGGCCAGCTGCCACAGGTGATAGATCTGAGAGAGGGGGCAGCGCAGGAGCAGTGGTACATGCTCCTGGTTCACCTGAGGCTGCTTCTGCTGGTCCCGTTCCTTCGTCAACTCTGCAGCCACGCTCTCGAAGATGGGCTGGATCAGCAGTTGCTGTGGCAGCGGTCTCCTCTTGGGCAGAACCTGCAGGCAGCTTTCCAGCAACTGTCGCAGATCCGTGTCCATTGTCGTAAAGCGCTCGTAGCACTGATGCTCTCGCGCAATCTTCTCCAGCACCCCATTGCTCCGGCCAAAGGCTAGGATCTTTCGAATCACATTCGAGAGTTTCAGTTTGGGCCAGAGCTCGATTTGGAACACCAGCTCCACCACCAGCATGGCCAAGGCCCACACATCGCTCTTCACATTCCCATTGAGTCCCAGGAGCCGCTCCGGCGCCATATAGCGGATATTGCCAATGGGAAAGGGCACATAGCAGCCGCCCTTGGTCATGTGATGCAAGCCGTAGTTGAAGAGCTTAACGCGTCGGCCGTCGTCGGAGATGAGGACATGCTTCGGCTCCAGATTGTGGGCCACTAGGTGATGTTGACTTAGCACGTTAATGCCGCAGGCCACCTGATAGAAGATCCTCAGGATCTGGGCAGAGGACAGCGGGGGATTGCGCTTGGCATAGTCCTCCAGCGAGAGGCCCAGATACTCCGAGACCACAATAGTGCGTTCTAAAAGGGAGTTGTTTTCCGGTATTAATAGACTTTTTCGTGTGGAGTATATGTGGCACTGTGGAACAGACAATGAAAAACCCACCATGCTTGCCCCGAATCACGTCCAGATACTGACACAGGTGCTCGTCCTGCAGCTCCTTGAGCTTCTGGGCCCTGCCCAGGATGGCAATCGAGTTGGGCGTGAGGGGCAGGCCATTGCTGCCGCACACATCGCCCGGATGCAGTTTCGCAAAGAAGGTGACGGCGCACAGGCGGCGGCTCTCCTGCCTGCCAGCCATCCGTGGTCAGTCCTTGGTCCTAGTTCGATGCGGGTGTGGGTGCGGGGCGTGGAGTTCTTAGGGTTCTCAGGACGACATCAGAGAAAAGCAACAATTTCTTTTTTTTTTTTTTGGCAGCGGACAGCGAATCAGCTGACGGCGTTGCCAGACCGAGACGAGCTGTGAAACGCCCCCTAAAAAAACATTACTTTAATAAGAAAAATAAAGAACACAAAACTACCCAAGGGATAGGAAGCTTTAAAATTTTTCAAATTAATTTATATAATTATAATTAAAAAACAGCAACCTTTGTAAAAACCTGTAAAATTCAAACCAAAAGCAGTGGTGTAGCCAGAGCAAAAGAGACACTTTAAATGTGAATAGATTTAATAATATTAAAGTAATACCAAACACAGATTATACTTTATTGTAAAAATTTTATTTAATCATTCATTTTAGGGGATATTTGACCCCATCGATTGAGCTGTAATTAAAACTTTAAATATTAAATTGTAAAGCAAACAATCTGGCAGCCCGGGGCTCCAATTGAAATCAAAAGCCGCCTTACCTTGCCTCATTTTGCAACACTGGCCGCGCCCCCATTGGTCTGTTATTTGTTGTTTTTGCCACTACCGTTGCTTTTCCTGTTGTTGTTAGTGCCACTTGCGAATTTGTTTTTTATTGCGCACTCGAAATTATTTTGTTATTTAGAGCTCGGAGCTTGTGCTAACCATAATAATGTCGGTAGCGATTTCAGCTTAGTTAGTCGCTCGCCGTGTGCGTGTGTGTGCGGGCGTTGTGCTTTCCTCGATTTTCCCCCGTTAAAGCGTGTGTGCCTCTGTGTGTGTGTGTGTGTGTGTGTGTGTGTGGAGTGCAAGATTGCAAAGTTGCAATTTCTGTTGCATTTTTGTGCAAATGTGATTTTATTTAGCGCTTTAAAATGTCGCTATTCGTGGAATACACAGAGCCGCATTGGCGGAATCTGGATATGCGCGCGCTGTCCGTGGACGAGGCCTACCTGTACTTGGCGTCGCACTTCCCGGAGCGCACATACCTGTACACACTGTCCGACGAGTGTTATACGGTAATAAAATATGCCAATAATTAATTGTTACAGCCGATGGGCGATCCGCGATGCGCAATGCGCAATCGGTTTCGCTTTCAATTCAGTCCAATTAGCTTAATTCGATTTTATGTCATTTTCTGAATTAAATTTCGTTTCGTTCGCAGTGCCCGTACACCAAAGTGAAAGCTCTGCCCGCCGACGGCGACGCCGAACCGTTACGTTTGAGCTCTGAATATGCGCTGAATTTCAAAATATTCGAACACGATCAGGGTCACTATGCCTACGACAACGTGTAGGTAGACCGGACACGACTGTGCGTGCACAGTGGTCACCCGTAGGTTAAGCTTGTAGTTTCTTTAAGAACTTGTTTTTTTAGGACTTGTTAAGTTAGTTGAGCGGAAAGTCTTTCCAGCCAATACCAGTTGTTATTTTTCCATATAATAAGCAATCCATACTTACGTCAGCTTTCTCAATATCCAGTTAAAGTGGCAGTTACGTAACCGCCCCCTGAAACTAACAGTGAATATAATTTCTTTTATAAAACTGTAAAAGAACAGAGAGTTTATTATCTCTTAAAAGCTAGTTTCCACTTAGAATCCATTGGAAACCATTTTTAAATTTAAATAACAGTTTATCTATTCGTTAAATTATAAGCAAACATTTAGAAAAAGGCTACAGAACATGATAAATTTATGAAAACACTTTCTTTAATCGCTTATTTATATAAACAAATAAGTAAAAAGCGCCAGTTAGTTAGTTCTTTTAAAACAATAGTTAGAAGATCTTTAACACAGAGTTAAAAGTTAAATTCCACTTATAGTTCATGAAAACAAATCATTAATAATATCATTACTATTAATATTATTAAGACTAAGGTCTTCAAGCTGTCATTATCATTAATTGACTAATTATTGATTAAATTATCATTTAAAAGATAACTTCCAACTAAAACTGAAAAAGAAAACAAATATTTTATAACCCTCATAATTAAGGACTTATTCACTTGAAACTTGTAAAGAGATAAGAAAGAACTATAAATAATATATGCATAGCTACGCATGTTCTTTAATAACAACGATACACTTAAAATGTCCCTAAACTTAAACCACTTGAAACCAAAAACGATTAAAAAATACCAATGACCAAGATCAAGTAGTTAGTTTCCTGCTTATAATCTAGAACTTCTTGAGTCGCTCTAAGGGAATACCCACTGTATGTTAACTAGTTTAAGCGAAAACAGCTTAACTATGCAATTATTCAAGTTCCTCTCAAGTTTAATCGATTTCTCCGTTCTCCGTTCTCCGTTCTCTATTCTCCATTCTGCGTTCTCGTTCTGGTTATGATTATGATTATGACTATATGGCGGCAGCTCCTCGCTGTGCTGGCTGCGTCGCACCGATCTGCAGGAGTTCGGTGTCTACAACTTGACCTTGGACGCCAATGGAACCTGCGCCTTTGCCGTGGACAAGCCGGGCGTGCCCATCAATTACGGTGAGTGCGGAGTCCTCAAGAGCTCAATGCTAATCCGCAAGTGCCCCTTGCTTGCCACTCCAGATAAATAATTAGCAAAGGCACTCGTACTTATCGCCGCTACCACCTTTACCTTCACCGCCACAGCTTTCCTGGCCGTCTTCGTTCTGGTTGCCGCCCTGCTAATCTTGCTGAAGCTCGCTAGCTGCGCCTGGCGGTGTTATCGCTACGATGAGGCTGCCGCCGCTGCCGACAGCATTGGAGCAGCTGCCGCCAAGGCTACGCAGCGGAAGCGCCTGCGCAGCCTGGACACCTTTCGAGGGTAAACAATAGCTAAAGAATAGCCTGTTATTTATACTGATTCACTGACATTTCCCTTTTCCTTTCCTCGCCAGCCTTTCCATCGTCCTGATGATCTTCGTGAATAGCGGTGGCGGCGGCTATACGTGGATCGAGCACGCCGCCTGGAATGGCCTGCATTTGGCCGACCTGGTCTTCCCCTCGTTCCTCTGGATCATGGGCGTCTGCATTCCGCTTTCGGTTAAGGCTCAGCTCTCACGTGGCAGCAGCAAGTCAAGGATCTGCCTGCGCATCCTGTGGCGCTCGATCAAGCTCTTCGCCATCGGCATTTGCCTCAATTCGATGAGCGGCACGAATCTGGAGCAGCTGCGTCTCATGGGCGTCCTGCAGCGCTTCGGCGTTGCTTTCCTTGTTGTTGGCGTCCTGCACACGCTGTGCAGCCGCCGGGAACCGATAAGTCCGCAGAGCTCCTGGCAGCGGGCCGTGCACGATGTCTGCCTGTTCAGCGGTGAGCTGGCGGTGCTGCTGGCTCTGGTGGCCACCTATTTGGGACTGACCTTTGGTCTTCGCGTGCCTGGCTGTCCGCGTGGATATCTGGGACCGGGCGGCAAGCATGACTACAATGCAAATCCCAGCTGCATTGGCGGAGCGGCGGGCTATGTGGACCTCCAGGTGCTGGGACAGGCGCACATCTACCAGCATCCGACGGCCAAGTATGTCTACGACTCCACGGCATTCGATCCAGAGGGTATTTTCGGTCAGTTTCCTGGAAATCTGAAGAAGGAACAAACATTTTAATCTCCTCCTTTTACAGGCTGCATTCTGAGCGTGGTCCAGGTGCTGCTGGGCGCCTTGGCTGGGCTCACACTGCTGGTGCATCCCACCTGGCAGTCGCGCATCCGTCGCTGGTTGGTCCTTGCCATCCTGCTGGGCCTCATCGGCGGCGCGCTGTGCGGTTTCTCGCGCGAGGGCGGTGCCATACCGGTAAACAAGAATCTCTGGTCGCTGTCCTTTGTGTGTGTCACCGCCAGCCTGGCCCTGGTGATCCTGGCCCTGCTCTACTACTTCGTGGATGTTAGGGAAACGTGGAGCTGGTCGGGCTATCCCTTTACCGAATGCGGCATGAATGCCATTGTGATGTATGTCGGTCATTCGGTGATGCATAAAATGCTGCCGTGGCACTGGCGAATCGGACCGATGAACACCCATTTTATGCTCCTGCTGGAGGCCACGTGGAACACCCTGGTCTGGGTGGGCATAGCCCTCTATCTGGACGCCCGCGAGTTCTACTATAGCCTGTAATCGAACGGACAAGAATACATACATATATCCATTTGCCAAATAATTTAGCCTTTTTGTACATATTTTCATACATTTATTGTGATTTTTACGGATATTTGACGAATTTTCCATCAAAGCACAAGCACACAACACAAAGGAAAAGAAATAATTAGTATTTGTAAGTTTATTACGAATTTTTCGTTGTAAGAGAACGCAAAATATATTGAAAACATTAAGCGAAGTTTCTTTATTTGGGATCTGGTTTATATACTCTTGCATGAAAATCGATCATAACTCAACCAAAAACCAGTTAATTTAAATTCGGAAAGCTTTCTTAAACTCATTTTTATTAGCTTAGGAAATCTGGATAACAAATTTAAAATTAAAATAGTTGACATTTTTTGTAAATTTTCAAAATTTTGACGATGTAAAATGTTATAAAATTAAGTAAAATATTTTTTTCGTCCAAACATGGCTAGATCGACTCGGCTTTTGATGCTGATCAAGGATATATATGATTTATAGGGTCGGAAACGACTCCTTCACTTTGTTGCAGCAATTGACAAATATAGAAATATATCAAGATTAAACTTAACGGCTAAATTTGAAATCAAATAAAAAATAACGACAAGATCCTGCCATTCAGGGTGGTTGGAGTCTGTGCTTATTTTAAAACCTCGTGTTTGTTTTTATAACAGTTTATAATAGATCTTCGTCGCTGTGCTGCTGTTTCTGTTCGCCTGGTGCTGAAATCCAGAAATTGACGAATTTGTACTGAAAATTGACTTGTTTTGCCTACAACAACTACAACAATTCTTGTACAACAACAACAACAATATGTACAACAACAAAAGATACAATAAAGTATATTAATTTAACGGCCAAATTTGAATTCGAATTTAAAATTACAATATTAATCTTACGGCCAAATTTGAATTCGAATTTAAGATAACGACCAGTTTGTGTTTGCCTATAACTGCAACAATTATTTTACAGCAATAAAAATTAAACCAACAACAAATAACACAATAAAATATTTTTATTTAACTACCAAATTAAAATTCTGATTTAAAATAACGACAAGTTCCTGCCATTGCAGGTAGTTGAAGTCTGTGCTTATGTCCAGACCTTAGGTACGTTTGGAATTCAGGTATTTTATAACAGTTTATAATATTTCTCAAGCTCTGCTGCTGTTTTCTGTTCGCCTGGTGCTGAAATCTAGAAATTGAAAAATTTGCACTGAAAAGTCTTTTTTTTTCATACATATATATGTATGTATGTATGTGCCAGCACACACCAAAAGCGGCGTCAAACCACTTTTGCCGTCTCTTTGATGTCAATTCCAGCGAAACAAATTTTCGCATCGGGAGCTAAGAGACTCACTGCATGCCCACCGCTGCCTTAAGCTGAAAAAATGTGTTCCCATGCTTTATAAAAAAAAACAACCTCAGGTTTATTTTCAAAAATTTTACTTTTATTTAAATTTAAAAAACATTGCTCTTTCAACACACAATTAATGGGTTTTTCGTTTTGTTTGTTTAGGCATTCTCCTAAGGCTATAATTTGTGTGTGTTTTCGGGGTGGTTTCTTCGCGCCACCTGCCGCAGCCACTCGCAACACCTGGCTGTGATCCGTGGATCGGTATCGGTGTGGAGTGCAAGATCGCGCCTTGTGTGTGTGTGTGTCGGGGGTGTGTACGTTTAACTACAGACTACTAGGGCACTGCACTACTCTACACGTCCAACTACAGCGATTAATCGCGTTTAAAATGCTTCTTTCTCTCTCTCTCTGTGCTTTTCCTCGTTTAATCCGTCTCCGTCTTGTGTTTAGCCTGCTCGAGAATCGCAGAGGATGTTAAGGATATAATATATAGATGATATATGTGTATGTAGAAGGGAGTGCTGCTGCTGCTTAGTGGCTACAACTAGACAAAAACAAGTCGTTAGGCTTAAATCGTATGTACATAAACTAAGGCTAAGGTAAGGTTTTCGGTTTCTTCTCAAAAGGTAAATATATATATATATATTACTAACATGATATGGAGAGCTGCTGCGGCTGAGTATTCGTACAAAAGTAATATTTTGTAGGAGAGTGTATATATATGTGTGTGTGTAAAAATGGATTAAACGATAGCTCTATGTACACTTTAGGCGCTTAGAATAAATACGTAAGGGAGCGGAGATTTATCAAAAAAATTAAATGTAAAATACAATCGAAACAAAAAAAGAAAATAATAATAATTGGTAAACCTAGGAGGGGCTTTGTGTGTGTTGTGTAAAGTAGTACATAATTCAACAAATTTAGCAGGTGGGAATCTGCGTAGGAATCCCTGTGATCCTGCTTCTTCTCCTCCTCTTGGTTAACATTGCGAGACGCTTGGCTTCTCTCTCTCTCTCTCTCGTTTTCGTTTCATCCCTCTTTCCATCTCTCTCTTAAACGATTTTGGCTTCTGGAGGCGGAGGTGGCACCGTCTGGCCCACAAATTTGGCCGGCTTGAGCAATATAAACTTTGGATTGGCCACCGCAACGCCGGCGGCGGTTACCTTCTTGCCCACCACAGACGAGGGCGTTATGGTCACTGTGCTGGGCGCGATGGCATTCATTGCCGCCGTCTGATTGCTGGCCGCCAGCGAGGAGGCCGGCAGAATGGTGGTCACACCGTTCTCATGCTGGATGCTGCTGGCGCTATTGAATATTGCACGCAATTTATTGCTATTCCCCTGAGATCCGACACCTGGCACTACATTGATCTTGAGCGGAGGCGCCGCTCCTGTTGCTGCTTCAGTCGAAGAAGGTACCTGCTGCTGTCGCTGCTGCACAATTCTTGCCGTAAACTCATTCCCCGCCAGCACCAGATTCTGCGACTGTCCCGAAATGGGCAGGCCGCTGGCCAGGATCAGCTGCATGCCGCCGGATGCAGCGCCTCGCAATTTCCACTCATCCTGCTGCAATAAAGATAAAGAGAGTCAGTTGGAAAGTTCATTGCCTGAGATCAAAAGTGAGAAACTTACTGTTGGTGGACTGACTGACTTGCGCTCCAGCACATGCTCGTCGAAACCAGAGTCCGAGGAGTTGTCATTGAACTTGGTGGCCACCGAGGACGAGGTGGAGCAGTTGGATGACGAGGAGGAGAACGAGGGCGAGGCGGCGCCCACAGATACCACTCCAGAAGCAGACGATGTTGACGATGATGAAACTGCCGCTGATGGCAGGGAGGAGGACTGTTGAGTGACTGCTACTGCTGCTGTGGGCTTGAGAATCAGCGACAAGTTGGAATGTTGTGGCTTCTGTGACGACGCCCCACCAGTGGGCGAAAATGGATGGTGGCTGCTATTTGCATCAGTCTTGCTCAATGGAATTGGACTTATTCTATGGACGACGACATCCCCCTGTGGGAATGACTCCGATTGTCGCTTGAAGAACAGATGGTGCTTCTTGAGCGGCCCCATCTTGGCCGCTTGGCTTTGAACTTGAGTGGTGGTGGTGGTGGTGGCCGGTGGGTTGGTTAAATTCGCAGCCGTCTCTACCAGCTTTTCCTTCTGCAACTGCTGCTGCTGCTGCTGATGCTGCACCTGCAGCTGATGTTGCTGCTGCCGTAGACGTTGATGCTTCTCGCAGGGCTTATACAGCTCCGGATCAATGATGTAGCAACAACTGCCGAGGGACAGGCTCTGGAAGACGACACCGCAACAGACCTCCAAGCGCACTAGATCGCTCTCCTCGAAGAAGGGCACATTATCGACGGCCCGACGTCCTTTCTTCGGGGGCAATTGGCGGCGTCGCTTGCTACCCGTGAGCTTGGGACGCTTAACGACCTCAACAGGGTTACCGGAAACAACGGCCAAGGCAGCGGCTGCCGTTCGCTTGCGCGTCTGATAGATGGCTGCCGAGCCCACCAGATTGGTAGCTCCTCCTCCTCCTCCACCACCTCTTGTTAGCTGCATGTCGTCGTCGTAGCTCTCATTGGAATCGCTAGGATTGTGCTCCGAGGTGGGCGAGGTGCTGCTGGGTCGGTTGATAGCACTGGTAACTGGTGCTAATGCTGCTCCTGCTGCTGCTGCTGTGTTCGCAGCGGACGCTGTGATCTTGCCCTTGCGGTTCTTCTTAAAGATTTTGGCAAACTTCTCGGGCAGAAATGAGCTGCTGTTGCCGTTGCTCACGCTCTTGACCTCTGCAGCAGCTGCTGCTGCTGCCTCGGCGTTGTCGCGTTTCTTCTGTTTGGCCAGGGACTTGGTTCCGGGCCCAGCACGAGCATCCACAACCTGGGAAGCGGAATAAAAATTTAGTGATTAGTTAAACAAGTTGCATAATTTGAAGTTCGGTTTATACTCACATGACCCCAGTGACGCTTGCTGCCCGCCGGCAGACGCTTGTAGCGCTTCACCAGGAGCACGCAGGCATTGCAGATCTCGCCGTTGCGCGGCTCGTGAAGATTGAAGCACTGCATCGACTCCTTCTCGTACTTGCGCGATGCCGTGAAGCGGGAGCTGCTCGACTTGGCGCGGCAAATGCAGCAGCCATCGGCGGAGCGGTAGACGCGCGGTTTGTGGAAGTTGAACATGATTGAACTTAATTTGACTTCTGATTTGTTTTTTTGTTTAAATGTTTATTGTTTTAGCTTTTAGTTTTTGTTTGTTGTTTTGTCGAATATTTTCTCACTTCTTTGACTGTTTAAAGGTTTGGTTTTGTAGAGCAACTAAAAGCGAGTGACTTGAACTGATTGGTTTTTTGTTTTTTCGAGTGTTTCGTGTGTTTTGGTGCTGTGGTGGCGGTGACGGTGTTTCACTGTGGCTACTTTTTTTGTGCTAATGTTATTTGTGCGCGGCCATTATATCGTTCGTTGCTCTCAACGCTTGCATTGCCAACATCCATTGCCCGGGCTTCACTGTAATTGGCTGCATTTGGTAATGGCGGCGGCGTCGCTGCTACTGCTGCTGCAAAAGATAAACAAAAATATTCAAGTTAGTTCTTGAGGCGGAAACAGGGGCAGCTGTATCACAAGACAGTGTTGGTAAGTGTACGATGCCTACAAGTGGTTATTGCAAATAACTTAAAGAGAGTAATAGTTGCTAAATAACCAACTAAATTGTTCATAAATTTAAGCTGAAGAAATGCAATTTAATATGTAAAATTACACATTACTGTAAAGATGGCTGCAA
Organism: Drosophila punjabiensis; assembly: GCA_008042585.1. Taxonomy (NCBI): domain Eukaryota; kingdom Metazoa; phylum Arthropoda; class Insecta; order Diptera; family Drosophilidae; genus Drosophila; species Drosophila punjabiensis. Next base: position 71,331 of record VNJR01004212.1, read on the forward strand.
AAGTTGGTATACATTTTCGCCGAATGAACAGCTGATTTCGCTTGTCCAGTGTTGGTAAGTGTGCGCTTCCCGCACTATTACAACAGAAAACGCAAGCCACAAAATGTATTCTAATTTGAATGTTTCTGAATTTGCAAACATTTTGAAACAAATACGTTTGTTCAACTCAACTAACAGTAGACAGCACTGGTTAGTCAACTGAAAATTCGTTGTATATTGCAAATGGAAGCCATTATAGATGTTTATTAACTATACTTTATCAGTTTGTTTGCTACCAAACCATTCAAGAAAAGAACAAAGAGAGAAAAAACCACAACAGCGATAACGAGTTTTTGAATATTCGCCACATTAACCGCTGAAATGCTTAAAATATCTTATCAGGCACGCCGCGAGCAACAGCAAGTGGTGTATATTATTTCCAGGGCAGTGTTAATTCAATTTAGCAAAACATGTTTTAAATACAAGCAAGTAACAAAAAACAAAAACAATACAGAGCAAGCGAGATGAATGGGAATGGGAGGGAGTGAGCGAGATAGCTGGCTAAGCCACGCGCGGGCCTCACAACTACACACACATATACGCAAAGCGAGTGCAACTTTTATGTTGTTAATGTGTGTTTTTTTTTTTGGGGACGCGAAAAAGGGACACAACTACACGTAAAAGCGCGCGCTCTCGTTGCATTTACTTCGACTCCCTCTGTCTGAGCAGCAGAAACAACAAAAACAATATGCATGGGTGGAAAAAGAGAGCGCCAGCGAGTGACGTGACTTTTGAAACGCCGCCGTCGCTTCTGCTTCTTCTTCTTCCAGGTGCGTTGCTACTTTTGTTGTTATTGCCTTATTTTCGTCGTTTTGATTTTACTTTATTTTTGTTGTACGTCTCGCAGACTTTTTTTTCAGTTTTTTGGGGACACTGATTTTTTCAAGTTGAAAGTGCCTCAGCCTGACTGTATGATGCGAGTGTGTGTGATTTTATGCACCGGCTGTGTCTATGTGTATTGCTTCATTTTTGGAGGTGAAAATGCGGCTAAAAACGAATGCCTTCAACTGTCTTTCTAACGTTTTCCTACGTTGTTTATTCGATCAACACAGCTGCCACGAAATCATTGAAACTTTACCTTCTTAAACACGCACAGCGTTCGATTCGATTCAAAATGTATTGAATATATTTAACAAGCACTTCTTTCAGTTTCTTTTCCTTTTTTTTAAATTGGGAAAGCTACAAGGCGGAGAGCTCGGGAAAAACGCGTCTGCACGGAAGAAACACAAAGGCGAATTGACGAAACTGACGAAAATCGACGCATGTACGAAATGTGTACAAAGCAAATGCAATGATAACGCAGGCGAGCAGCTGAGCGAGTTCTCTCGCTCCCTCTTAGGCTCTCTCTGTGCTCGTGCTGTCCCGCTTGCTCTACCGCAGCCGATGGTAATGCTGCTGTTGCGTGTGTGTACGTGAGAATGCGCGCAGCAAAAGCAACAGCGAAAAATTCCGGTTGTGAAAAAAAAAACACACACATGAGCAGAGTACTTTACAACAGATACAGATAGAGTGCAAAGAGAGAGGTTGAGCGCGGGAGAACAGGATAGAGAGGGAGTCAATGCAAATGGGCAAAAAGGAGAGAACAATTTGCATAACATTCAGGCCGGCAGGGTTGCCACCTGACAACAACAACGACAATAACAGCAGCAGCAACAACGTCAGGCGAATGCGAATGAATGCAAATGGCTCTTTTGTTGTTGATATTCTTTGTCTGCGTGAGCTTCTGTTGCTGTTGCGCTGATAAAAGAAGCGCAGAAAACGTGCAGCAGCGATAAAGCGAGCGAGCGCAGCTGCTCAAAGGGGCATTGTAGCTTTTCACAGCTAATTATAGAATTTAATATTGCAGCACCCACGCTCGCTTTATTATTTGTGTCCAGCCCCCTTCCTTTTTATCATTTTACGGTACGTGACGAGCTACACACACGCATTAACATAGGTCACTGGCGGGTCCAAAAAGGTGGCAGCTCTGCCAGCTGCTTACAACACACCACTTTACAACACTGTAAACGTTCTGGTTTCGGGTGCATTCTGCTTCTTCTTGTTTTCCAGTGTAGCGAAAGTGGCCGAAAAAACCCGAAAAATCCAGGCATAACATGTTTTGGCGTACGTGCCGAACCACAAAAAAAAAAACCAACCCAAAATTAACTAGGTCGCTCCACTTTACATGTTGTGGTTGCAATCAAAACAAATTGCAAGCCGCAAATACTTGAAGTACGTGTGTGCTTGCGAGAGCGACGCCTGCTGATGGTAATGCGTCGTCTTCTTATTTTTCTTCTTGCAAAATAACAAACTGTACTTGTGCAAAAGAGAACTTTTGCGTGGGAGAGCGAGAAACCGATAAAGGGGGAGGCAAAGTTATGGAGAGGGAGAGCCGAGGCAGATCTAGGCAATGAAAAGTTGTTTTTGTTAAGGAAAGTGAAAGACTCTGATTGGAATTCTCATAAGAATGTGTGGAAACAACGAAAACAGGTTGCCGGACCGGAATAACGGTAATACAATCCATGCACACACACACACAATCACAAAGGGTACTAGTATAAAACAACAACAACAGCCGGTTGCCCCGAAAAGGCAAGAAAAAGAAAGTAAAACCTACAAAAAATACGAATGTATATTCGAGAGAGTGAGAGAGCCCACCTGCGAAAGAGCGGCACAGCAAGAGGGAGAGCAGAGCGTAGTGTTGTTAAGTAATAGATTACATTGTCTCTGTGTATGGTTGCGTTTAGCAGAGAAAGCGCGCGCAAAAAGACGAGTGAAATGGATATACTGGTGTGCGTGTGTGTTGTGTGCCACTTCTTTTATTCTCCTCATATTTTTTTTAACGCATTTCCGCACAATTGCCAGGTATTTTCGTCGTGACATTGGAAGAGTTCAAGCGCTGTGTCTTCAACTGATAGATACAGATACAGATACGTCGTGTTTTTTTTCGATTAGCGAAGGTCAACCACAAGTCCAATTGTTGTTAAAACCGTAGCAGCTGCACTCACACTACCCAGCAGGCACACGCACACACACGGATACATTCTCTTCGCGACAACAACTTGTTGTCATATGTTTTTTTTCAGCACGATTAACTCTAAATGTTCTTTGCCTCTTGATTCGTTTCCAACTTTACCTTTCGCTTCTTCTCGTTCACTGTGTTTTTTCACTTAAACTTCACTACTCACTTTCGGTGTTTGCTGAAGTATCTTTTGTGCTACGCAGATTCAGATTTTCGGCATTTAGCGTTTGGCGTTAGCTAACACTGAAATTCGGTGTTGACACCTAACTTGTGTTACCAGTTGTTTTATAGCTAGATTTTTAGATAAACTTTGTGGTTGGTCACGCGTTTTGCCATTTTTTAGTACATACTGGTGGGCCGGCGTTTTTAAAGTTTCTTTACAACAAGTTGGCAGCACTGTAGTTGCTCGAAATTTCTGTTCTTCAAATCTTCAATAATAAATAAATAAAATGGAAACGGTAAGTCGTCAGCCGCTGAAACTTAAGAACTCCCATTCTGGAAGTCTCCTCTTTCCCCCCTGCAGCTAAAGAACGATGTGGCGGAGCTGACCGCGTTCCTGGAGCAGGCCAAGAGCGTGCGCGTCAAAGGCGTGCTGACCGCAGCCAAGGCGGAAGCCGAGCGGGAAATTGTCAACCTGGAGATGAAGGCGCGCATTGCGGCCGAGCGCGAGGCGGCGGGCACGGAGGCCAAGAGGTGAGTGCCGTGGGGATCCTCTCCTCTTCTGGTATCCCGACGACTCATAATCACAACGAACTCCCTCACAGATATCTGCACGAGCTTACCGACTATGGCTGGGACCAGAGCCCCAAGTTTGTGAAGCTCTTCATTACTTTGAACGGCGTCCAGGGCTGCACGGAGGAGGATGTGACCGTCAACTATACGGAGAACTCGCTGAAGCTGCATGTCCGCGACTTAAGCGGCAAGGACTTTGGCCTGAGCGTGAACAATCTGCTGCACAGCATCGATGTGGCCAAGAGCTATCGCAAGATCAAAACGGACATGGTGGCCATCTACTTGAAGAAGGCGAAGGAGGGCGAGCACTGGGACGTCCTCACGTCCATACAGAAGCGACTCAAGCAAAAGCAGGACACCGAAATGGGCAAGGACAGCGATAACGCCGAGTCGGCGCTGGTTAACATCATGAAGAAAATGTACAATGACGGCGATTCCAAGACCAAACAGATGATCGCCAAGGCCTGGACCGAGAGCCAGGACAAGGCCAAGATGGGCGGCGGTCCTGGGGCGGGCCTCGATGCCCTCGGAGATCTGTAGAGCCCAATGAGAACACTGCTACTGTAATAATTTCCTTACTGCTTCGATTCCAGCACAAAAATGTGAATAAATAAAACTAAATAAGATGAAACAACAACAACTGCTTGGTTTTTATATATATATTTTTTTTTGTTTGTATATATGTATAGGCTTTTATTACTTAAATTCTTCGTGATTAAAATCATTGAATTAATTATTTTGCTGCTAATCTCTATATTCCATTTGTAATAGTTAGTTTGCTTTCGAAATTAATTGATAATTATACATTCTCTTTCTCGTATTTAAAATACACTTTATATGTTCAAAGATATATATTTGTATATATATATATTATATATGCTTCTCAATCGAAATCGAAATCCTTTGCCAAACCAATTGCTTAATTGTCTAGAAATATTTTTAACGCCCACGGGTCCAAGCACTAGCTCTGTGTAGTGTGTAGTGTGTGTTGTGTGTTGTGTGTGTCTGTGCTGTTTGTATGCGAACAATTTAATTGTTATTCAATTATTTAATATTATAAATTGGTATCCATTTGGTTTATAATCGAAAAAAAACAACTGAAAAATCATGAAGAAAATAATACGAAAAATAAAAAGCTGAAGAACTAAACAAATATAGACTAAAACTTCCATTTTCAAACTCTAAACATTGAGGCCTATACAAGGGTGAAAGAACACAATTTACAATCTATATAATATATATAATATAATGTATATACATACATATATAGGTACGCTGCATATGTACTAAACTATATTGTAAATGTTAACATTGAAAAGAAAGCATAATAGTAATCATACTTTGACGAAAAATCTTCTGTAAATTATTCTACGTACTCTTCTCCCATCAAAAGCTATAAGTTTCTCAAGTTATTCAAAGGTTTTTAATGTTTTTAATATATATTTTTTTTGTAAGTTTTGTGAACGTTTCTCCTTGTTTTGTGTGTGTTTTATCTCATGTGTGGTTGTTGCTTTGCAAATACAGTGCGAGTTCTTCTGGCCTTTTGATTTAATAATGATAACAAATTCGAACTAAATGTCCTTAAAGTGTGTGTCGCACTGTATCACCCCCCCAGTGATGTGTGTGTGTGTGTCCTTTTTGTTTTTCTGTGGCTGTGAGGAGCGTCGTGCTGCATTTCCTAGCTATAAACCCCAAGCGAATCCTATTTTCCTTTGCATTTTCCATTTTTCGTGACCTTTGCGTATATAAAAGTCGTGAGTTTTGCCTAAAAGCTTACTTGCATTCTCATTTGCATCACCTTTCCTTTGATTAAACGTACAAAAATAAATATCCGAATCCGAATCTGAAGAATTGAGATATATGTTGTTGGCTTTAGCTTTAAAAATTTCTAGAAAACTATGTTCTATATGCGATATATATCAGAAAAGTCGCTGGGGATTTGGAAAATTATTTCAAAGTGGCGTCTAAAAGTAGGCTACACCTTTTGGACGCTATTTCCATGAATTTTCCATAGCCACAGCGACTCACTGGGGCACCCCTGATACATGTCTTATATGTTTTTCTTTTTAGTTTTAAAATTCCTGTTTTCTAAGGCCTAAAAAGAACGCAAAAATTAAAAAAAATTGTTTAAAATTTTATTACTCGAGTCTCAAATTTGGATTGTATATATATATCGGTTATATTCTCATTCATTCATTCGATTGCCCTCAGCGTTAGCATGTCCAGCGCAGAATATATATATATTTTATTTAAAATGCAAAATAAATGTTTCCAGGTTGATTATAGTTCTTTGGAAATATAAATATAGATTTATATAGAGAGAGATTTAAAGGCGGAAAGGGGTTTAAATAGCGAAGATTACAGGGTGTGCTTGATATATGGAACTGGGTGGCCTAGAAAATACTCTTGATCGCCAGTTTTTGTTGATTTCGGCAACTGCAGCCATTTCTATGGGCAACCCTTATACAGGAAATAAAATATATACTTGGATAGAGGTAAATGCTGCTAAAAAAAGGATCTCTGGCTGCTAGGGATCCTTAAACCGATATCCATACCTTTCCCTATCCTGTTTCCGTCTGTCTTTTGAGGCAGTTTCAGCAGTTTTTGCTTTCGTCACTCGACATTTCTTCGATCCTGATTCCGATTTCTGGCTAAGGCTCTCTTCCCCTGGACTCTAGTCTCACCTTTTTCATTTTCTACTCCTTGTTCGCTCTCTCTCCACACACACACACGCACGCCCAGGCAATTCCTAGCTTGGCTCTTTCATCCTGACTTGACCTATGTGTTGTAGCTACTACCCCCAATCCCCATTTCTCACTTCTCACTTCTCACTTCCCACTTCACTCCCCCATCTCCATCTCGTTACGGAGGCTTTTCAGAAAACCCTCGGCTTGGCTTGGAAACGGACGTGGTTCACCGGGACGCTTGGCGTCCTTCGGCGCTGCTAGTAAAGCTCTGTATGCTGGCGCACTGGCGCCGGGATCTTGGACATGCCCCTCTCACGCCTCGGCGATACCACACTAGAGGCTCCAGCTCCCGATCCCGCTCCCGCTCCGGCGCCTGCTCCCGAATTCGAATGATTGCTCTCACAGGAGCTGGCGGCGGAACTGCGCTTGGATCGAGCCTTGGCCGGCGGCGAGCAGCTCTCCGAACGCTCCAGATTCCCGCTGCTGTGCACCCAGGCTGTGGTAAAGTCCTCGTAGACGGGCGTCTTCTTGCCATTCGCCTTTCCAGCTCCGGATCCCGTTCCCGTCTTAATTTGATTGCCAGCAGCATAGCGCGACAGCAAGGACTTCATTTTCTCCAAAATCTGTGCATCATTCTTGGCACTGCTGGCCGCCTCCAGGAGCTGCTGGGCCAGCGGCGACGAGGCATGGTTCTTCACCGGGGATGTGGTCAGGGAACTGCTGCATCCAGCTCCGCTCCTCACGCGTCGTCCATTGCTGTCGTACAGGATCTGTGAGGAGCGTCCCTTGCCATTGCGCTCAAATGGTCCGGCTCCCGCTGCCGCTGCCTGGCCATTGGGGGCCACAAAGGTGTCGGCCGTGCAGGTGGGCCGTCTCTTTGGCGCCCCTGTGGCAGCCCGTCCGCTCCACGTATTGGTCGCATCCCGCACCATGGGCAGCTGGGTGGCCTGACGGGAACGGGGAGGCGCCACCACAGGAGTAGCTGCCTGGGAGCTGCGTGTGCGCACAGATCGATACACCGGCTGCTTCCGGCTAAACGCTGGCGCCAAACTTAGGGAGGGCAAGCCCGTGGAGCGACTGCTCAGGTCCTGGAGACTGCCGCCGGCTCCACCACAGGTGCTGTTGTCAATGCTTCGCCGGCGACGTTGGGCCAACGGAGAGCGGGGAATCTTGCTCAGAGCGGTAGCTGTTGGGGGAGGGTGCTCCTGATCCTCCTGGCTGGTCTTGGCCATGTCCACGGTGATCTCATCGTCGGTGATAAAGACTCCGGATTGCTCAAATTTGTCGTTGTCGTTGTTGTTGTTGTTGGTGCTCATCTTGTGGCTGCTGAGGATGGCTGGCAGGGATTGGGGGCCATCGCACACGGAGTAGTCCTCCTCCGGATCCTGCTCGTGATCATTAAGTAGTTCCTGGTGCTCCTCCTGCAGCATATCGACGGTCGTCTTCTCCGCGGGCTCCTCCGAGGGCGAGATCTGCGAGTCACTGGAGGTCTGATCCAGACGCGCTGTGTGAGGATCAAGAATTTTTAGGGAGTTAGCAGGAAAAGTCAGAACTTTGATGCTCCACAACTCACCATTGGTTTCAGCGTCCTCGATGGAGGCCTGGCTGTGCAGGGATTCGCGTTTCTGGGCACCCGACTGGATGACGCCCAGACTGCGATAGCCCTCGTCGCTGATCTCGCTCCCGTTGTCGCTGATGTTCTCGAATTTGTTTGCTCCGCTCTGCTCAGCTCCCGATCCCGATCCCGAGTTCGTAACCGCCGCAGATCCACCATTTGATACTGATCCGGCCGCCTCCTCCAGGGAGCAGCTGTAGCCCCCGGGCAGGGATTTGGGGCCACTGCTGTAAGAGTCTAAGGAGCTCTGCTTCTTGCGCATATCAATCAGCCGGCGTGGACTCGGCGACATGGAGCGTCGGGCCAGGCTGGGGGATCCAAGCAGCTGATCTGAGGTAACGGCTGCCGTGGCTGCCAAGGAGGCAGTACCTCCGCCATTGGGCGTCTGTTGATTGAGAAACTTGCGCTGGGGCGTGGGACTGCGGCTCCGATATTTGCCGGAATTGGGCGACAAACTGTGACCATTCTGTGGCGGTGGTGGAGGCGGCGTAGTAGTCACGCCTCCTGCAACACCAGTTCCAGTTACTGCAGCGGCTGAGGTTAGTCCCGATCCTGTACCTCCGCCATTTCCTCCATTTAGAGTGTTGAAAACGCGTCGAGCTGTTGGCGGTGACCTGGGAAAAGGCAGGGATATGGTTTAAATCAGAGAAACTAAATTGGAATATCTATAAATTGTGTCAAAAATTCACCAACAATACAACTTTCAAGGGATTAACCCACCAATGACAGTTCACCAAGAAGTTCAACAAGGAATCGCATTTAATAAATTAAATAATTAATTAACCAATGGAGCTTATCTTTCCTTTTTACATTACATTACATTATCTCATGAACACACTTTCGTTAAAAAGCTCATCTTGGCAAACCGAATAGTTTTATCATGGAAACAGCTCACTTAAGGATTCACCAATGACTTCCTTAAGATTCACCAATGATTAAATTCACCAATAGATATATTCTATCCTAATAAAGATTCACCAATGAGTATATTCTGTCTTAATAGCTTTGGAGCCTCAAGTAATTATCTTAATTGATTTTTTAAATTTAATTACAAAAATTAATAAAAAAATAAGAAAGAAAGCTATCCTTGGGAAGCCGAAATTTATATACCCTTGCATGAAAATAGATCATAACTAAGCCAAAAATTCATTAATTTCAATTCGGAAAGCTGTGCTGTGCTAGTTTTTATTAGGTTAAGAAAGCTGGGTTGTAAATTTAAAATTGAAAAAAATGTAATTTGTTTTATTATTTTTTTGGCAATTTGGACGATGAAACCCCTTATAAAATTCCGAAAAAATGTATTACATTTTTTTTTCGTGCAAATATGGCTAGATCAACTCGGCATTTAATGCTGATCAAGAATATATATAATTTATGGGGTCAGAAACGATTTGTTCACCTCGCTTAACCCTGAAAACTAATATTTTAATACCCTGCAAGGGTATAAATAAGATCATTTATAGTATATATTTATACAGGTAGCACAGAACTCAGGACTCTGGACTCACCTCTCGAATATCACCTGCGCCTTGTGAAGCTCGATCCCGTTGCTGGGATTATGGTTTGGAGACTGTCGCGGCACCAAACGGGCGGCCACAGAGCTGCGATGCTGGGCCCGGCAGCGGCAGGGATCATGCTTGTCCAGATAATGGGACAGCGTGTCCCAGCCGCCGCCGACGCGCACCATGACGTGCGAGCGTAGGATCTGTAAATGGAATTGAGATCGGTTAGGAGATACGATGCCCATCGTGAAGCCTTAGGCTACGACTGCGACTTACCCGCACAAAGATGAGAACTTTGGTGTCGCCAATGCGATATTTGCCCTCCGATACTCGGACCATGGGAAACTGTGAGGGGCATGTGCACTTCTCCACCAGATCCCGGACCTGTGGGATCGAAAAAATGGTTAAATAACATTAGTTAAGTGAGCTAATTATTATTCTTAATTGTGTGATTAATTATAATATGGCATCTCAGCAAATGCCCATTTACGCTGACCTAATGATGACAGCCTGTGTTATTTTGTATTAAATGAATTGCTTTTATTTGCATTTAAATGTGCTTAAACCCTAAAAGGCCATAACCAATTAAAGATTAATTAAAACGCAGTCTTCAAGAGCTTATTCCCAGGGTTCTCGCCGCCGCAATGAGAGATCTCCCAAGAGTTTCTGCCTTCAGCTTCCAACTCTCCAAAAACTCCAGTCTCCCAGTGTCCATTCCCCCGCGTGTTGCCCTGCTGCGGCTCTGACCCTTAGCATTGCATAAGCCTGACCCCCGGATCAGTGCCCCAACTTCCCAAAAAAAAAGGAAAGAAAAAAAAAAAAAAAACAACAACAAAAAAACTCCCTGACTTCTGCAGTGGCAGTTTGCCAGCAAAGGAGCAGCGACGACGAGCATCGGGGTCACCAAATAGTTTTTCACTGCATAAATTCACGCGCTGCCATTGTCCAACAAACAAATGATCCGCTCTGGCGCGGGGAAACTCTCGGATTCGATCTCCAGAGGGGAATCAAAAAAGGCAGGAGTAGGAGGAGGCGAGGGCGAAGGAGCTGGGCCATGGCTATGGCTATGGCTATGGCTATGGCTACCCTTGCCCTAGGGAGAGGCAAGAGGGCCATGGGAGCCAGAAAAAGTTAGCCTGGAAAAAAAAGACCAGCCAGCAATCGGCTCTAGTCCGTCCCAGCGGGCGACGGCGGTGGCGGCGGCAGAAAAACAAATGACGACTTGGTCTGGTCTGTCTTTAGGTCTGATTCTACACTGTCACAAAAATCACTAGAAGAAATTAAGTTTATTAAATTTTCAACATTTAGGAGCCAGAATCGGCTGACACTTAGAAGAATCCTTGAGAATTCATCAATGACTCCAATGGAGATTCATCAAAGAAGATTCACCAATGGAGACTCACCAATAAAAGGTTTCACCAATGAATTTTCTTTCCTTTATAACCATCCTTGCAGATTAAATAATTGTAACAACAAAGCATTATTAATAATGGGTTCACCAATGAATTCAACAACAATATATACAGTCTTTTAGAGCAATTAAATACACCAATCGATGGTGTATTGGTTCACCAATGATTCCAACAACAATGTATACACTCTTTTAGAGCAATTAAATACACCAATCGGTGGAGTATTGGTTCACCAATGATTCAAACAACAATGTATACACTCTTTTAGAGAAATTAAATACACCAATCGGTGGTGTATTGGTTCACCAATGATTCCAACAACAATGTAAATGATTCCAATTAGAGAAATAAATACACCAATCGGTGGAATAAGCTTTATGTTTGAATCATGACGCTAACTTTGAAGTTAGCAATATATGCAATTAATTCAAATTCACCAAAATCAGCTCTAGAATTACTTGGGAATTATTGGCATAACAGAGACCTATTTCCTTGCAATTATCTACCAAAAACATTCCCAGTGTCCGCTTCTGTCACCGCTTCATTCCCTGGCTTCCCATCCCAGCCCATCCATCGGCTCGAGCCCCATTTGCTACTGTAGTTTTGTGGCAAAGCTCTGTGGAGGAGCCATCCAGGCAGCTAGGCAACGCATTGGCACCTTTGAACTTTCTGCAAAACTCCTTCGCCGGCGGCAGCGATGGCTGTGGGATGCGTGCTTAGGTGGAGCTGATGCTGCTGCTGCTGCTGTTGGTGGTGGTGCTCCTCCATAGCTTGTCCAAGCTGCAAGCTGGAACACCGACATGACAATAAATCTTTCGACTGAAGGGGGAGCGATGCCAGCGATCTGCCAGAGATCGGGGATCGGCGTGACTCTGACGCATACGAGATTAGCTCTGGCCATGGGATTGCGATGGGGATATAGCGATGTGATCCTGGCCTAACCATAAATCGCATGCCAAGCCAGGCAGGCAAGCCAACGGAGGCATTGGCAGCCACTCCAGACAGACAGCGATGCGGACGTGCCAGAGTTTTCAGCTTCAGCTTCAGCTTTAGCTTTAGCTTTTCAGCTTCAGACTTTTGGATTCGACAAATGATCGTGGCTGGTTTGGCTCTTTTCTTTTCTTTGCTTTTCTTTTAGTTTCTTTTTTTGCTGTTGGTGGCACATCATTTGATTTTCGACAAGTTGTTGAGGCTATTTGCTGATTTGGCTGCCGCTGCTGTTGCCGTGGCTGCTGCACAAATTGATTGGCTGCCTCCAGAGTTGGCTGCTTGGCGCTAAAGGAGGCGGCGGCGGTGGAGGAGGAGGAGCAGGAGGAGGGTCTGTGTCCGTGTTTGTGTCCCCTGTCCATGTCCCGGCTGCTTGTCCCATCCATCCAGCGACCATCCATCCCCCAGCTGTCGAATATTGTTGCTTGGTGCTCATGTTACTGCTGCTAAACTACACGGAAAACCACAAAAGGTGCTCTAAAAACCTAACCATTTGGTATAAATAGCACAGGACAACACGGTTTAGTTGTTGAAAAGTAAGTAATAGTTTGCAAAGTAATTTGCTCCGTAGAATACAAATCCGGCGTTGGAATTCGCCCATAACGTCATGATTTTGTAATATTTAATATTGATTATTTACCCAAAAATTAATTCCCTTAATTACTTTATGTAAATCTTTTGCTTTAGAAGAAATAATATATATTTTATATAAAATTTAATAAATAATGAAAATATATTAGTACTTCTGGAATTTTCTTCGGGTCTTCCTTTCATATTCTTTCTACTTTGAAAAGGAAAAAAAAACATAATATTTTCTAAGCAATTACTTTTACTTTTTTTTTATACTTTTTTTTATTACATTTTATTAAAAAAAAACTTTCTAAATTATTTTTTGCTCATATTCCCTTGTTTATACTACTATTTTTGTCCAAGTGTAGCCTCAGCGAGCTGCTATTGCTGGCGGCGTGAGGAAATGTTTGCATGGCTTTCATTAGTTTGGCCGTCAATGATTTCCATTGCGCGCCGGCCTGACCAATACCGATCCTCATCCGATCCGATGTGATCCTTTGTTGCTGCTGCTGCTGCTGTTGCTGCTGCTGTCGTCACACTTTGGCAATTACATTGACAATTGCAATTGTTGTAATTGTTGTTGGCACATCGTCATCTTGTCAAATTAATTTGACATCTCAACATGGCAGGCAGCAGTTGGGAAAACCCTCTCATAACACCCCGTTGAGGAGAAATAAAAAGAGCCAACAAAATATGTAGGTCCCGGTTTCAATTGCTTCTGATTTGTTTTGGTTTTTTTTTTTTTGGTTTTCGGTAACTGAAAACTTTAGCCATGGCTAAAAATGGACATGAGAAAACTAGCAGCAGTTACAAACAACAACTACACAGTCCGCGAGTCTGGGCCAAACAATAACAAACAAAATCGTGAGTTGGGACAAAGAGAAAACCCAAAAGTGGACACTGGGAGTGGGATTCGGAATAGGGGACTAGGGACTGCCCTGAGGGGCGCAAGAAAAAAAAGGAAACACGGAAAACCTAGACGCAAAGATACGAAGCCAAGCTCAGTCCCAATAAAAGTGATAGCTTTGCGTCATAAACTGATCTGGTCTCACTGATGATAATTTAAGCACTGGTCTCTGGTCTCACTAATTTCCGGTTCTTGCTGATTTCTGCTTCTATTTTGGTTCTCAAGTAATAGATATGTATCTCTTCACTCACCATCTCATCGAGACTCTTCAGATCATTGGTAATTATCTGAGGCTGGGGGCCGTACATCAGCATGGGATTCTCGTCGCCATCATCCTCGTTCTCCGAGTCATCACTGTCATCGTAAAGATCCGTCTCTATGCCCACCGTCGTGGTGGTGGCTATTGTCGTTGTCGTCGTCGTTGTGGCCATGCTATTTCCAGAGTTTATGGCTTCCGTTTGAGTTCCGTTCTCCGAGGAATTGGCCCCATTGGCCTTGATGTCGGCGGCGATCTCCCGATCGATTTGTCGCTCCATTTGCACCAGCATGGGTGCCAGCATTCCTGTTGGGAGTCAATGATTCACCCGAAACAACAGATAGGGGACTCTTATGAAGACTTACCAAATTTGGCGCCCCGACGGGCCACCTCCAGAAGGCAGAGGATCACGTGCTTTTCGTTTTTCCGCATGATCAGATCATCCGTTTCAAACAGTAGACACTCGATGATCTTCAGGCTTTTTCTGTGGGGGGATAAAAAAGGGAGGAAATAAATAAGTAATTAGGTAAGTGAGGAGGTAAGGCATATATGTAGGTAAGGCAGGGAAGTACTAAGGAAATACTAACGAAATACTAAGGAAATACTAAGGAAATACTGAGGAAATACTAAGGAAATACTAAGGAAATACTACTACTAAGTACTATCTAAGCACTAATGAAGTTCGAAGGAAGTTCTAAGGAAGTTCTACGGAAGTAATAAGAAAGTACTAAGGAAGTACTAAGGAAGTACTAAGGAAGTTCTAAGGAAGTACTAAGGAAGCAATAAGGAAGCAATAAGGAAGTACAAGGGAAGTACTTCGGAAGTACTAAGGATGTACTAAGGAAGTACTAAGAAAGTACTAAGAAAAATCTAAGAAAGATCTAAGAAAGTACTAAGAAAGTACTAAGAAAGTACTTAGGAAGTACTAAGGAAGTACTAAGAAAGTACTAAGAAAGTACTAAGAAAGTACTAAGAAAGTACTAAGAAAGTACTAAGAAAGTACTAAGAAAGTACTAAGGAAGTTATAAGGAAGTGCTAAGAATGTACTAAGAAAGTACTAAGAAAGTACTAAGAAAGTACTAAGGAAGTTATAAGGAAGTGCTAAGGATGTACTAAGGAAGTACTAAGAAAGTACTAAGAAAGTACTAAGAAAGTACTAGAAAAAGTACTAAGAAAGTAATAAGAAAGTACTAAGAAAGTACTAGGAAAGTACTAAGAAAGTACTAAGAAAGTACAAAGGAAGTACTAAGAAAGTACTAAGAAAGTACTAAGAAAGTACTAAGAAAGTACTAAGAAAGTACAAAGAAAGTACAAAGAAAGATCTAAGGAAGTAAGGAACTAAGTATATAGTGTACTGTAACTATTTTTAAACTTATTCAACTGATCTATAGATAGATCTTCAAAGGTGAAATGATCTCTGACCCAACTTAATCTATAGTTAAAACTAGTCCCTGTTTTCATTAAAACTCACCTGCACCAGGTTATGAAGTTGGACACATTGTCGCGGGCAAAGAAGGTGCCACTCTTGGCGGCCGGAAGGTAATGGACGTTGCCCAGGGCAAGGATCGGCCCGGCTAAGCCCGAGGTCATCGAGCGGGTCATCGATTTGTTGCGCGCCTGTCGCCGCGCCAGATAATCCTCCGCCGCCTGGCGCACATAGTTGGCGTGCTGCAAGAGAGAGGCAAGAGCGATTAGCATGTGGAGGGGCAGGATGAGGTAGATGAGCCGGAGGGCACTAGAAATTCCCCAATGAGCACGGCGGCGGTAAGTATTTTTATTTTATTTCTCGTTTTTTTTTTTTTTTTTTTTTTTTTTTTGCAGAGGAAAAGTCACTAAAAATACAAAAAACTAGAAAACGTTTTATTTTTAAGCGCCTAAGGAATTTAGCACGGCATTTTTTCTGGGGCTAGTCCCCTTCCCCGGTTCTCCCCGAGATTTGCCAGCCCGCAACCTGCAATGGGCGTTGAACGATCAACGTCGCGACAATACTTTTATTTTTGATAGTTGTCTCAGTTGTGGACATTTTGGGACAGATGGGAAATGGGGTTATCTATCTATCCTAGAGGATTTTTTCTTCACATCGAAAAACACTTAAAGGTATTTTTTTTTAAGACTTCACTGCTGTAATTGACACATTTTTTGACGCTTGCGGTTATGTCATCCGCAATTTGAGATCCCCAGACCCAGAAAACCCAACCCGAACCCGCATCCGAATCTGAATCTGATCTGAATCAAGACGAAAGACGCAAGTAACATCAGCTAAAAGCCCCTTCAATCGTGTCTCGACGTGTCATGCATTCCCATTTTCATTTCCATTCCCATTTCCATTTGCATTTGCATCATTCCATATTCATTTATGCACACTTTGTTGTAATAATTTAATATTTAAACAATATTATTATTTCAGCTTCTTCCACAACCACAGGCACGCACACATCCACACATTCGTTTATGGATATCTGACAAATGCTTTATTTGGTGTTTATTGTTTCACCTCGCCATAATACCCTAACCCCAAATAAGGGCAACCCGCAATACTGCACCGATGACGATGACGCTCCGCTGACGTTTTTTCATCCCAAGGGTGAGAATACACAGAGAGCGAAAAGAGCGGTGGGGATACGGATTTGGATCCAGATCGCAATATACATCTCTTCTAATAGTGAAACCTATAGAGAGAGAGAGAGCTCTCCACAAACCTTCACAGAGAGAAAACTCCCCACAAGAACTTTCAGTGGAGACTTCGAGGAAATTAAGTAAATATGCAGTAAATGTTGGGTTTCCATTATAATTAATCCAAAATTCAAAGGTATTTTTGGTTGTTATAGGATTTTTTTTGTTGAAATAATATCCCAAAGTTACTTTTTACCTATTAAAAAAGAGCATTATCAGTTCGTATTGCTTTACCTGGCACTCTTCTTCAACTTCGTCTTCTTCTCCATCTTCCTCCACCTATTTCTCTGCTTTGTGGTGCTGTTATCATGCCGCCGCTCGCAAGGTAAGCTGCAACGCCCACAACAACCCATTTCGGCTACCCAGAGGCGTTAAATGCATCTCCCGCTCCCTCTGCTGCTTCCTCTTTCTTATTTTATACTCCTCTTCTTTCTCATCCCATCGCCCTCTCACTCCCTCCTCTCAGCTGTGCTGCCCACGAAGTTGAAGCTCACTTTGGGCCTTGGTTTCACTTTGGCCGCAAGCAGCGGCAGAGGCAACAGCAGAAGTCGAGGCTGCGCTTAGAACCGAAGCTTACACAGCTATCGTCAAAGAAGTATATGCTTTTAAACTCGAATCAATAAAAAAAAATGTACTTATTATTTACACCACGGATATTAAAAGAAATCAATCAATATTATTTGAAAGAGGGATATCCAATCCTAACATATCCTAATATCTTCGCTCCTGTTTTGCTCACCGCTGCTGTATGTAACTCTGTGCGTGTGTTGTTTTTTTTGTTTGTTTTGTTTCTTCTTCTTCTTAATCTGAATAATGCATGCAGAGTGCAGGCGCGCGACACAGACAGACAGAGACAGAGAGAGAGAGAGAGAAAGAAGAGTGAGAGAGAGAATCATGAATATTTGATGGTCGGCAGCATCACATTTTCACTTTCGAAATTCGACAGTTGCCGGATTGGCGCGTGGTGTAGGTGGGAAAGAGATAGCGTGGAAATGGTTATTATGACATAAAAAAAGCTTTCTTGCATCAACAGCGCGTGGCACGTGCCACTTGTTATGGTTGTGTTAGCAAGTGCAAGTGCATTTTATAACGATAAATCGATAGACTTAAAGAAAAATGCATTCAACTTTAAGATGCATCAGGTCCTTTCATATCCTCTTTCATTAAACAAGTGAAGCTTTAATTTAGTTGGCATCGTTTCCCTCTGCTTTTCTTCTTCGTTTTCTTCTTCTTTTTTCTAACCTAGTGCCTCGACATTCGCATCCGCATCTTCAGAGTCAAGTGTCGAACCGCAATTAACATGACTTTAGCTTCGCGTTCTCTTCCTATTTTGCCCTCTTCTTCTTGGCTCTCATACTTTCCTGTCTTCTTCTTAAGTGAATAAAGCTAGGGCCAGAAAGAGATGGAAAGTGGGTCGACCTGTGACCGCCCCCTCTCACTCAATCTGGCCACGCCTCCCACTTCCTTCATATTGCAAATACGTGACGATGATGCGATATCCACACACACTCTCCTATAAAGGTGGAAGAATAACAAGAAGCAGCCGCAGAAAGGCGTAAGAGAGAACGTTTGCAGGTGTGTGTGTGTGCGTGCATGCGTTACAGGTACACCGCAGGCTTTCCAGTTACGTTAGCCGTCACGTAATTAGCTTAGATTTTTGCTCTTTTCTTTTGGTGCTTTCTGCCTGCTCACAAAATGTGTGTCAATATGGCGTTAATAACATTACATGACAAACTGAAAGCACTTGCAAACAAAAAAAAAAAAAAAAAAAAAAATCAGCAACTGCAACAACAGAAAAGAAACGCTGTCGCATTATACCGTAACACCGGCGGTTGGCGACGTAAGCGCGGGCGGCGTCAACGTTAACGTCAACGCAGCAGCGCAGCGCATTTTTTTGCTTCCGCAAAAAGGCAAAAATTAAATAAAACAAAATTAAAGCGCACACAGAAATAACAGCAGCAGCCAAATAATAAATAAAATGACATTGCACAAAAAACAAACTCGAAATAAAAAATTGGCAAAAAAAAAACACGAACCACAAAAGCAAATGCAAAAAACGAAACAGAAATAAGTTAATAATACAGTGGAACGCAAAATGCGTCAATCAGATCGCTTGGAAGTTGCAAAATGTTGTATTAATATTATTGCAAATATAACAACAAAGGAAAGTTTATTATTTTTGTTTAACTAAAGCTACAAAATGATCAGTTTTGAATGAATAACTATGATTCATATTTCAGCTTCTTACTTATAAAAACCGCTGGCGGTTTAACATACATTTTTAGGCAGCTTAAAAGTATGCTAAAACCTAAAACTTCTACTTTTAATTTATGCGTTAATTTTTGTGAGCTGGAAAATCTTTATTTTTACCGATTTAAAATCGATATCTTGGAAGCGTTTAATCGGAGATTTTAAAACTGTGGAAAAATTGTATTGGTTTCTGCCTTGAATACAAGTCATAACAGTTTTGTTTAGAAAAATATTTAAAAAATTCCCTAGTTTTCTAGAATACCCTAGTATAGTTTTTGCATTCGTTTGGGAGTTAATTATTAATTAATTAAAAATATATCATTTTTGATAAAATCCATATTTCTTAACGAATAAACACTGTGCTATTTACATTGCCTATTACTGAGGCATCTGTGATTCCTTTTGGAGTTTTGCTAAGCGGATTTGCCGCCGTTTCAACTGTTTATTTTTTGCTGTTATTTTTTGCCACCAACTGACTGACTGCCAGTCAGCGATTGATTGGCCCCGCTAAGAGATCAAGGAGGAGGAGGAGGAGGAGGAGGAGGAGGGGAGCTCCCCCAAGCTCAATCACAAAACTGTCCGCGGCCCATTCACAATCGAAAAATCATATTTCTTCAGCGGCTTTGTATCTTTTTATCTTTGTATCTCTGCGGAGTTTTGGGCTTGTCTCTTTGGGTTCAAGGTTCTCCCATGGCGATGACTTCCTACCATACATATAATGCCATATTTATACTATATATATATTGCTTTGGCAATGATAGATCGATCGCTTCGCTTCGCTTTGCTTTGCTTGCAAATGATTTCTGCACAAAGCGAAGCGGCGTCGGTGGCGGCAATGATCGATCTACAGCGAAGTTCACCTGCTCTCGGAGGTCTTTTGATCTCTCGGTAACGGTATTTCCATAATGCCCATAGAAGGCGTTCTTGATCGCCGTCTCCGCTTTGGCCTACAGTTTATTGCTCTCTCCTTCTCGCTCTCTTTGTGGCTGTGTGTGGGAAAACTTCACGGCAGCGACCCTGGAGATTTCGATAGGAATAGCAGCGATAGAACAGCGAATCGATGAGATCACTCCGAGTGCGATTATCGATGACAGGTTCCTCGAACTTTATATGTACATATACATATACATACATATATTTTTAAATCCATAAATAATAAGTAAAAGTAACAAAAAATCAGAGAGATTTCGATAGCCAAAGTTATGAAAATTTCGATGACATCAGCAAATAAAAGATCACATCGAGAATAAAAATCAATTTGAAATTTTAAACACAAACTATTCAAAGATATAGAAGGAAAATCTATATGTTCAAATCCAAATAAAAAAGGTAGAACAAATATATAAAAAAGAAAAATATATATATAAAAGAAAAAGCGATAGGCAAGGAACTTTATTTATCGAAGATAGAAAATAAAACTAAACTCAGAATCTAAATATTGAATAAAATATGAAATTAAGTGAATACTAATTCTTAAAAAAAATACAATACAAAAACCCTAGTTATCGGATTTAAATTGCGATAACCTATTCCGATATCACCAAAGTTAGCAGAAAATTAAAAAGATTTCCGCTTGGCTTGAATCCAATTGGGAATGAGCAACAAGTGGCGGCTGGGGCTCCGCCTGGTGAGTGTAATCCGAGTAAGTAGCTCTCCCAACCCAATTAACCCAGTAAGGAGCTCGGGCTATTGTTTTGTTTTATTTAAAAAAAAACATATGTTGAAAACAATTACAAGTGTGTGTGATTTCACACGAAAACTATTTTCTCCCCATGACTACTCGCAAGACAATAAACAATACAAAAAAAAAAAAAAACTAAACAAAAACATATTTCTAGCATTAGTTTTAATTACAGAAAATAAATTGATGCACTTTTAAGGGTTTTGATTTAGGGAAAATACAAAAGAAACGATTTTCAAAACTATTTAAAACAAGACAAAGAAAAATACTAATTTAAATGTACTAAGGATCCAAAATTAAAGATGGATTTATATTATTTAAATTACTAATTTGATTACTGTAATCAAGTGTAGCTTAACTAATGTTACCTTTTTCAGCAAATCTTGTTGTTAATTGCCAACATAAAACCATCATTAATTTGGCTAAATACCTTTAACATTTAATAGACGCACTTCCTTAAATGGCCCCCGCTTCATAATGATAATGATCGAGCTAATTTTTGCTCTCAACTCCCAAGTTTCTCTATAAGGTCAAGTTGCTGCTTCTGCTTTATTTAATTCCCACTAAATTCCTGAGAGAGAAAGAAAATAAAAGGGCGGAACAAAAAGGGAAACCAAAGAAAAACAACAAAAGCCCGGCTAGATGGGCATTTTGGATATAGCCAAAAGTGGCAGAATTCGATGGCAAAAAGCCCAAGAAACTCAGAAAAAAAAAACAAACCGAACTGGTTTGTTGGCCAAAGCCAAAACGAATTTTGAATGTGGGTGAAGTTGTTAAAAAATGTGGCAAACGCAATGCAGCAGCAGCGGCAGCAATCGAGGTTAGCCAGAGAGCTATATACCTTTGCTTACTTTGAGCATATTTAGTTATAAACTTGAATTTAGACTCTGGCCAAATTAGAGTCCGATCTAAAGTGAGAGCTGGCCGCGAGTACAAGTATCTAGAGATACAGATACAGTCCGAGATACTGAGATACGGCCACAGAGTCCGACTCAGAACAAGCCACCAAAATGTCGAGATCTCTGTTTGTCGCGCTTGTCCAATTTGTCCGATTTGGTGTGTTTCCTGTTTCCAATTGCCAAAAACATCAGAAAACCGACAGAAAAAAACAAAAACAAACAAGCCAAAAAAAAAAAAAAAAACAAAAAGCCAAGAGACACGAGAAAAGCATTACGGATTTCTGTTGCTTTTTGCGGCCAGCGGATTATTACCAATACCATTAACTTATATTATCTGATTATCTATTAGCCAAAAAGGCCTCAACTCGAACCAATCCTCGTTGATCTTTATATTCACTTCTGTGCTTTTTCTAGAGTTCCTTACATTATAGTGAAAATTCGTGGAAAATCTCACCTAGTTCTACAATAAAACATGCCTTAATAACACTTTCTTAAACTTTCCTGGGATTTATAATAAAAACTATTTGGGCTTTATATCGAAAGGAGCATTGAGAATGTGGTCTATTTTAAAATATCGATAATTTAAATATCGCATTAAATGTTTAAATATGGCTATTATCGACAATTTTATGAATAATAGCAATATATATTAATAGCGCCAGAAACATAACGAAATAAATCAATAAAGAAATATTCATAATTATCTTTTTCATTAAACAGAATATAGATTTATCGCACAACGTCAAGTTATCGATTTACATGTAGATTTTTGCGTCAATATCGATATATCATGATTTCCTGATTTATTTTGAGTACAAGTGTTATTTTTAAGCCTCATCCTTTATAATACCTAAGGTTATCCAAAAGGTAAAGAAAATCAAACTTTTGTTTAATTCAATATTTCATAGCATACTTGTTGGCCCTGTTTTTTATTTATTTGAAATCCCTAAAACCAATTAAACTTAAGAGAGGTTTTATAATTAGCGTTAATATTATTTAAAAAAGTATTAGTGACAATCTTTCAAGATTTAATTGATCTTGGGAAAACAGAAACAATATCTTTACTAATTCCAGATTTGGTTCATTTCCGTTTTGGCAGCGATTCCTTATCGCCATGGCCAGTGAGTCAGTTCCCGTGGATCACGGATCACGGATCACTGATCACGATATCCCCTTACGAGAGATCATCACGGACGAATTATGATGCGTGCTGGCTGGCGCTGGCTGGGATCACCTCGGCGAATCTCCGGATCGTGCAAATTGCCTGGCCATGCCCGCGTCTATTTGGCTATTTGTCCACTTTTGGCCAACAAAAAAAAAAAAAGAAAAGCCAGCTAGCTGGCGGTGTGTGTGTAAATACGGAACATATGTAAATATTAATTTTATTAAGCAAACGTGACGGCGAGATCGCGGCCCGACTTGGACGTCGCTGACACGACAACCCACGCCACTGCCGCTGTTTTCTTATTTGGCTTTTCAATTCACAAAAAAAAAACAGAGTTTGTTCGGTTCGCTTGGCTTTTGTTTTTTAGGTTTTTTTTTGTTTTTTAATTTTGTATATATTTTTTTAAATGTTTATTTTGTCGGCCCTGACAGAAGTTGACAGTTTGCCATCGCTCACCACGCATCCCGTGCGTGGGAACCACCTGAGCTGGAGTTCGGTTTGCAAAAAAAAAAAAAATCTGGTGGCATTGCCTCACCTCCCATCTGCTTTCGCTTCTAATTGTGTGCTCAGTGTGACCAGGTCCACAATTGTGGCAGTTTGCCAAGTGTGCCCTTGCGGCTAATTGATCGGTATTAAGCTCAAACATTTAATTATGCTTGAGGACAGAAATGTGTTAAAAAAATAGTTTCCTAATGGCTCTAAGCTAGTGATACTCAATTTCTCTACCGATCGATATCATTGGGATTTACTTGAATTCAATCAATAAAAAATTATATCTGAAAACGCGTTTGTACAATTCTGTTTTATGTTAACTTTAACTCCTTGTTCTTTTTTATTTTTCTTCACAGTGCAATTGTTACAATTGCTTCGATGACTCACTTTTCCCCAAAACGATCGATTGTTTTATCGATTTCCTTTTTCAGGCATTAGTTTTTTTTTGAAAAGAGGGAGGGGGGTTTTCGAACCGCCCCCGTAATCGCTGACCTTTTTCGATTCTAAATATAGCAAGGAAATAGTATTCCCTCTCTCAGTATCGATCGCAGCTGATCGTGAGCGGCGCTTGTCACGCTTTCTGCCATCCCTAGAATGGTCATTACTATTTGCAGTCGTCGCCCGGAAAACGTAGCTCCAACCCAGACTCAGCCTCAGACTCAGACTCAGGCTCAGAGCTCAGCTTGGACTCACACACACCCCAAGGAGCTCAAATTAGTCAGCGACACTCCATAAATCAGGCACACTCGCCGAAACAATCGAGAGTTCCACGTCCCGGGTCCCCAGAGCATGTCCAGCTCCACTTGGGACAGCTGCCAATGTCTTTGGGGTCCAAGCGATTAGCATACAATTTGTGGGGGGTTGTGTGCTGCGGGTTGCGGGTCGCGGGTTCGAAGGGGCAGAGAGTGTGGGGCCAACACTCGCAGCCATAAATAATAATCGCTTTGGGGCTCGGAGTCGGCGGTAGTTGTTACACCAAAAGAAACAATCCTGAACTGTGATTACAATCTTAATTTATGCCAATTTGGTTATTAATTTTAATCAAGATTTATAATGAATAAATAAAAGAAATTAATAAAAGAAAAGTCTAGTAATGTATAGAACTAGTTTACAAAGGGATTTACTATTTAGTTGTATATTTTGAAAATTAAGCTTAAGGGAAAGTCAAAACCTCCTTCTTCAGCATGCTTTGCTGGAACGATTTGGGAATTATAGGAAATGAAACAAAATATTGATATATATATATATGTATAAGGAGCGAAATTCTATATATAAATGGATATTTTAATGTTGCGGTATAATTCTGTATGTGCAATAAATCTCTACTCAGTTTGTTAAAAATTGGAAAAAGAAAGAAAGAAACTAATTCCGATTTTTCTTTTGAAATTTTTTGATGATACCGATATATAAACGTTTAATGTGATGTTCTGTATTTTTATAAATTTTGATTTACTAAAATACCCATATTTTGATATATAAAATTTGGATAAATTAAAGTTAACACAATTTCTTATATTTAAAAATATAAAAGTTTACGATATTATGTATCGATTTTTTTCCGATACATCCTATCGGACTTTTCCTTTCCATATACCTCCCTAATAAGAGCTTACAAGCGAATCATAAGATACGAAAATCGTAAAAAATTTTAAATTGTAAAATAAATTATAAGATTTTTTATATTTTTATTATATATTCAACTTTCAATGGGAACAATTACATATTCTATTTACTGTCGATGGGGCTTATTACACATTTTAATGTTCTGTGTAGGATCTGGAGTTGGCAGTTTTTGGGGAGATCAAGAGTTGGGAGTTAAAAGTTGGGAGTTTTTCGGCTGCCAGTTGGCTGCGCTCCCCGTTGCCTGGCAGCCCGCCTGCCAGTTGTCGGTACAAATTGCACCGTTAATAAAGTCAAAATCGGATTAGACACGGCCCGACCGCCCCCCTTTAATGTTTTTTTTTTCTGCTTTATTTCTTTATTTTATTTTACTTTATTTTTTTTTTTGTTTTGGTGGACAAAAACTCAGCTGCAAGCCAAAGCCAAGCCACCTGTGTTGGCCACGCGGACAGATATCGGGCGGTGATATAGCATAGCGATATATGTATATATATATCTGAGTGAAACTGAAACTGAAACTGGAAATCAAATGGTCAACACAATAAATTCAGCTCTAATGAATTTTGATTCATTTCCATTTGCTTTTGGCGCAAACAACTAAATAACTCCCGGTGATTGGGAACGTGGAACGTGAAATATATATATATATATATATATATAACATAGATAATACCGACCACTGACCAGTGACCCATATATGTCATATGAATTGTACAATAGGTAGGCGACATTTTTCTGGGGTTTTCTTAGATTAGTTTCTAGGTTTAACTTGTTAGTTTATACAAGAATTATTGCCTTTAGGTTTATGAGAATATAATAAACAATCAAATGTTATAATTTAATTAAGTTTTCAGGGGTTTTCTAAGTTACATATCAAACTTTTATTGCTTTAGCTGATGGATTTTTAAAAACATATTTCTAATATCTGATAGATGGGGAATTATATTCGAGTTATAAATAATATATATAATTTTTAAAAATAAAAATAAATTTGTAATTTAGATAGCTTTACAAGCAATGTTTAAGTTTACATAGAAACGGACAGACTGACGGACGGACAGAAGCACATGGCCAGATCGACTCGGCTGGTGAATCTGAACAAAAATATAAATGCTTTATAGGGTCGGAAATGACTCCTCTGACTAAAATTATAAAGCCCTGCAAGGTTATAAAAAATGTCATTAATTGAATTTTCCCCTTTTTAATCGATTAAATTTAAAGGAATATCGATTTATCACCGATATATAGTAACATTAAAATATCGATTTTAATTTTCTATCATTCCAATTCGGAGACTTTTTCACAGAACCCACACATAACCCAAAACTTCCCCCAAATCTAGTGTGTGATCGATAAACCTTTATTGGGCTTAATATATGGAAGATCTTCGTGGACATGAATTCGACGTGGTCTGGGCCCTGGTTTCGATGATAGTATGTTGCGTGTACTTTTGGAAAGGCCAGTCCAGTGGAGTTAGTTAGATCCTTCAAAGGATCTAAAGAGACTTGGCAAAAAGACTCCTTCAAAGAGTTAAGAGACTTCCCTCTAGCGATGGCTCTTGCGAAGACGATTGAGACGACGCAGCTGGGCGCGACGACGATTGCGCATTCGCTTGCGCCTGGCCCTGGCCTCTTCGGTGGCTTCGTCATCATCTACTCCGCCGCGACCTCCGCCCGATCTGCCAGCTCGTCCGCCTGACCCTTTCTTGGCTTCCTCTGTCTGGGCCGCCATATCACGCAAGCCCGGCTCCACATGCTGCTCCGTCTTCACCAGATGATGGAACAGGGAACGCGCCAGGCGTTCATCTTCGCTGGTAAAAAAGCTAATGGAGACACAGTCCTTGGTGCCAATGGTGGCTATCTTGGCCATGCGGCGTATATAAATCTCCAGGGACTCGGGGAAATCATAGTTGATGACATGCCGTATGTTGGGCAAGTCCATGCCGCAGGAGTTGAGATCGGTTGTGATCAGGATATTGCAGGCGTTCTGACGAAACTGACGCATCGACTCATCCCGGTCGGTGTTGGTCCGTCCACTGTGGATGCCATTGCAGTGGACAAAGACCCGGACGAAGGTCACCAGCTGGTCGACACTGCAGCGTCGCTGGACAAAGACCAGGACCTTGCCGGGCCTATCGCTGGCATCATAGATCGTGGTCAGTTCCTCCTTCAAACACTCCAGCTTGCTGCCCTCCTCAATGACCCTTACGCGCTGCTTGATGGACGCGGAGAGGCGTGTGGCGGGCCCAATATCGATATTGGCTATCTCACCGACCCGGACCATGGTATAGTCGCCCATGTAGCGACGGGCAATCCGCTGAACGGCACGGGTCCAGGCAAAGGAGCTGGTCACCAGCTGGGTATCGGGACGCAAGTGCTGGATAATGCGCACCATCTGACCCTCCAGGCCAACGTCCAGCATCCGGTCCATGCCATCGATTACCACATACATGCATCGATGCAGATCCATCAGCGGCGTATCACCACCATCGTCGTCATCGTCGTTATTCTTGTTCAGGATGTGCAAAACGCGGCTGGGTGTGGTCACCATCAGATCACAGTCATGGTGAAAGGATCCCATAATCGAGGACTGCCGGTGAGCGGATCCGACAATGCAGGAGCTTCGCATGCCGGGAAATCCAAAGGTCTCCACCGTCTGGTGCAGCTGTCTGCCAGCATCGCGAGATGCCACCAGCAGCAGGACCGAGGGTCCACCCATCGATCCAGCTGCTTGACGGTTGCGATAGATGTAACGGATACCGGGCAGCAGGAAGGCCAAAGTCTGGCCAGTACCGGGACTGGAGATCATAACCACATTGCGTCCGGCATTGGCCAGGGGCCAGACCTGGGCCTGAACGGGCGAGAATTCGGCATAGCCGCGTTGCTCCATCTGACGGCGGGTGAACTCGGGTAGGCCCACATTCCGGAAACTGATCACTGGCGCCGGCATCGGGCGGGTATCCAAACTGGCCACCGTTATATGAAAGCGGTGACGGTACTGTTCCACTGCCTTTGGTGTGTCCAATAGCTGGGATGAGCGGTAGCGAGAACGGGAGCGGGATCGGGATCGGGTAAAGGTGTAGGAGCTGGAGATGTCATCCTTGTCCCTGATGGGATAAAAGCGTGGTGGTGCTAGGGGTGTGCGGCTGCGGGTCCTCCTCCTCCTCCTTCTCTCATCTAATGGGCAACGGCTCCTCCTGCTGCGACTGCGACTGCGAGTCCTGCTTCCGCTCTTTGGTTTGACCACCGCCACGCTTCTTAAAGGACTGCGACTGCGATACTGGCGCCTGCCTGGACTCGGTAAGCAGTGGCTCCAGGACATGTTGCCTCTGTCAGTCCTGGGAGGAGAAGGGGAATGTGACAGCGATCTGGATGGCGATGAAGACTTTGGGCGGACGGCAAAACCGGATGACAATTGGCCAGAAGATTGGGCAGAAGAACGATTGGATGAACGAGAGGATGGGCGGGAACTCGATTTGGAAGGTGAACTGGATCTGGATGATGGCGATGGATCTGGGGATGACGATGATGCCTTATCCTCGGTGCTGGCCACTTTACCTTCCTCAGTGGTGCTGACGCTATCCTCTCTAGAGATCGAAGAGGATCGGGAGCTGGGCTTCTCTGAGCTGGTATCCTCGTCGTCCTCGTCGTCGTCGTCCGAGGAGGAGGAGGAGCTGCTCTCCTTGTAGCAGGCACTGCGCTCACGGGCCCAGCGGCGCTGACTGTGTGCCTTCCGCTTCCTGGAACGAGTCTGGGCAGAATCAGGTCGCCGGGAAAAAAATGTCGTCACTTCGGGCTGTGAAGTTAAGCCACTCGCGGGTGGGGGAGATGACTGGAAGGTGCTTGTGGACATTGAAGATGTTTTTCCTTTTTGCTTCAAAGTTTCCTTCAGGCGTTTCTTATATATTTTCAGTTTTCTTTTGTTTTTTTTTTAGCCGCGACCTTAATCATTTTACTTTTAAGTTGTATTTGTTCTTGAATTTGATTAATTTTTTTTTTTTTAAAGAGCTTTTGACAGTTTTTGGGGCGGCCAACTTCCTTAAAAGTTGAAAACGGAACTGGCCACTTCTCTTGGTTTAACGGGAATGCCAACTCAAGGCAAGAAGCAGTTTTTTCTTTAAAAACTATTTTGTTTTGTAATCTTTGTTCCTTATTATTTTAAGTAAATAAAAAAGATTGGTGTTTTTAATAAAAAAAAATTATAACTAAAATTCAAATAAGTTTGTCGAATATTGTCTATAATCGTTATATTAATGTTGCCGATATTTTAACGTAAATTACGTTTTTGTTTTTTTATATCTAACTACATTTAGGGATTGTGATACTTTGTAATTATTATGTGATATTTTCGGTTTTTAACATAGCGATATATTGATATTTTTAATTGTTATTGAACTATTCCCCTTGATAGTTGATTTTCTTAAGTTTAAATATTTTTTACCATACTCTTCATCATTGAAAAATCGCCGATATCTACGGAAGTAAGGCATATCTAGCCCCGTTTTTGGCTTATCTACGGCTATAATTGGTTGGTCAATTAAAAGCCTTCCCTGGTCGGTCGGTGCTTATTTTATTTTTATTTATACTTTTGCTTTTGTTTTTTTGTGTTTATCAAATTCAATTAGGCAGAGCAAGCGGAATAAGGCGGAAAATACTCGGCAACAAAGTTGCAACACTAAATAAAATGCGAAATACATAAAAACTGTATGCACTTTATGCGATAGAGTTCTAACTATAGAAAAATTCGTATAATTAACTAGATAAATTGGCAAGCAATTGGCTTGTACAGATCGTTAAGACAATTCGCTAATGATCTGCCAAGACGACGGCTAACGATCTCTCAGCTTCCCATTCGCCTTCTCCTGCTTTTTGGCTAATTGGCCCCCCTGAAAGTGGCCATCAAAGTGGTAATTACGATCGTCGTCGTTTCGTAGGAACGGCGATGAAGACATCACAGAGCGGAGCACTGCAGCTCACGAGAAGGGAAGGGAACTGCTTCCAGCTGTCTTATATATTCTTTTTGTACTTTTGCTGCTTTTTGGGGAGTTTCAATTAAAGTTCCATTAACGCTTCGCGACACACACAATTATCAAAAATTATATTTATGCTTATGACATTTCCGGCAGAAAGGCAACTCCACCTCCTTTCAGATTTCCCTCGTCGCGTCTCGTGAGTCATTCTCATTTATTTCGAGACAGCGTCAGACGACAGAAGATCAAAGCGGCATATCCATCACCATATCGAGCACTCGCCGAGGGATCTGGATAGGATAGGATAGGATAGGATAGTCCGGGATAGGGATCACGAGGGGAGTTGCCCGAGTGCCCACTGTACAGGTGGAGTCGCTGTGTGGGGTCACAGTGGGTAAGGGAAGACCTCACATCTCACACATTTTTGTCAGAAGTAATCGAGGTTTAAATATAACAAGGAATAAAAATTATATCAAATAAATAAATATGCACAATAAATTATCATAATATATTATAATAATTAATATTACATATTATAGATTATAATAATTATTTATTCCTGGAATACTTATATTTTTTATTATTTTTATTTATTATATTCAACTCATTTTTTCATTGTAATTATGAATATAGTTTCTTTTAACAAAAAATAAATTGTAAATTTTATAGAAATTTGAATTTTAATACAAATTTACGTATTTTTCAACACTGTTTAGCGTTTGTATAATTTGCCACAATTGGGTTGTATTTTTACCAAAAAACAGGGTTGTCTTTTGTCATTTTAAGTGTTGTGTTTCAATATTTGTATGCAGGAATTTTAATGTAGAAAATTGAAATATATTTCTATTAGAATTATATTTTAAATAAAAAAGATATATATAAAAAATATAAAAAAAAATAAAAAAAATAATAACTAAGAATAAATTTCAATTTCACTAATATTTAAAAATAATCTATATTAATGTTAAATGCTGTAAACATTTTTAAAGCCTAAAAAGTTTTTTAAAATATCCGTTCAATTTTTAAACAATCAACTTTACTATATATTCCAAAATTTCACATCAAGAAATCACACACAAAACTTGGCTTATAAAGGGTTAAGCTTGAGAAAACCACGGATTCTTTTGGCCAAAATACACACACTGGCAACATAGAATGCCCAGCTCCTCGGCTCGCAGCAGGAGATCACTTTTTTTTTTTAGGGTAAGACAAGGCAAGGAGGCGCATACGAATCCGATCTCGTGGCCGATACGAATCCCCACAAACTGCAACATCGGGCCAAACAACAACAACAACAACAACAACAAGTCAAGACAAATTGTCTACGGGTTGAGGTCTTGCTATTGGCCTCCAGCGTGACGATGTCGGGTGCTACTGGCGCCACTCAGCGCCAAGAAAACCAAGAAAAAACCGAGAAAAAAACAACTAGGAAAAAACAAAGAAAAACTGAGAAAACACAGCAGCACAGCGAGGGCCACTAAGGGCGGGGGAAGATGTGGAGCCAGGTGAGGATTGGGTGCAGAAAACAGAGGCACAGGCACAGGCTGGGGCACAGGCAGAGGCAGAGGCCGAGGCAGGGGCTGTGGTTATGGCATGTGCCACCAAAGACCAAAACCAAAAACCAAACCAAGCATTCTGTCTGGGAATTGGTTTGTGATTTCAAAAGTCTCCATTTTATTTTATTAAGAATTTAGCTAGAAAATTATTTTAAAAACTGTTGAATTTAGAAAAAAAGAAAAAAGTGTTTTAGTGACACTGATGAAAAAAATACGAATTGAAAACACTTTAATGTTGAAAACCTTAACAGGATTTCTTAACAAAATCTTTTGAATATAGCATTTATAAAGACAGGAATGGGCAACATATGCTAAGCGAGGAGCATGAGAAACACATTATACGAGAAAGGCAAGTCAAAGAAAATGTATACATAAACCAAATATATAGCTAGAAAAATCGTTTTTAAAAATTCTATCTTAACTAAAACTCTTGAATAAAGATTTTGCTCATGACAGGAATGGTCACCAAATGCTTAGAAGGGAGCCTGACAATAAAGAGAGCTGAAAAAAACCTATACAGGCGGCTAAGTAATTTAAAAAATATGCAATTCCTAACAGAAATCGTTTAGAACCAAACAAAAGTAATATATTTTAAAGACAGGAATGGGCAGTTTTTATTAGGCTGCGAGCCTAATAACAGGATATACGAGGAATGCAAAAATAATTATAGAAACCTTAAAAGCACTTAAAAAACACTCCATTAACTACAGAAAAATGTCAAAATGGGTGCCTGCCAAAGAAAGCAATCCTTTAAAAGCTGGTCTCTGATAGAGAACAAAATCCTTGAACCTAATAAACTCTTTTTTTTAGCTACCTCTCTTCAATTTAATGTTTTTAATATTTTTCCTTTTAAACATTTCTAATTACTTTTGGCCATTAAAAGCATTTTCCTTTGCAGATATTTGCATTTTGTTTGCATTTATTAGCCAGGTTGCATTAGTCTAGTGCCTCATTTATGGCATGTTCTGCCTGAACTTTGTTCTCAAAACGCTTTTCAGTTAAGCAACCTGAGCCACCTGAGCGCTTTTGGCTCAATGAACCTCCCCCTACCCGCCGTTTGGGTGACCTCGTTTTCACGTTGTTGCTTTTCCTGGAGTGCCGGAGAAGCCTTTTAGCCAAGGCATAAAAAAAAGACGAGAAAAAAAAGAAATATGAAATGGAAATCTGTGGAACTCTCTTAGCACTCTGTACAGAGAAAGAGAAAGAGAGAGTTGGGGGAAAAGTGTGAATTTTTCTGGCTTTCTTTTCTATTTATTCTTGATTTTTCCGCCCATTTAAAGTTCGTTTGCTTTTGAGCCTACCTTGCAGAGGGCCACGCCCGTGTCCAAGCGATCCATAAAGTTCTCGGCATTGATGCTCAGCTCCGGATAGAGGGTGCTGAGCCACTCGGCGAGATCCTCCTTCATGGCCTCCAGATACTCCTCGCTGGACTTGAAGGGCCTGTACGGCCGTGCCTCCAACATGGCCATAATGTCGTTATATTTTTCGGTTGATTTTCAGAGAGAACTTCGCTTTTTCTTTAACAATATTTCGTTGAATTCTTAGCTTTGTTTAGATTTTTTTTCTAGCAAAATTTCGTTGGATTTTCGTTAATATTCGGGGGCATTGCGCCTTTTGGTCGGAGTTTTCTTTTTCGAGCTGCAAGGAAAAGTGTGAAATATTTATTATTAATTTGAAAATTAAGTTTAGAAAATATATAACAATAATATAGGTTTATTTTCTAGCAAAGAACATATCTGCAACTCCAAGTTCCTTCTGTCTTGTTGATGGATGCAAGACAATCGCAGATTTGCCAGCAAAATGGCTAATAAATTATAAAAAACCAAAAATGTTGTATCGTTTTTTTATGCACAAAATAATTCAACCCCGCAGAATACATGGAAAATAACAACAACGGCGAAAATTTATGATTGTGCCACTGCAGCTGACATAATTATGGGACACAAAACCGCAACGGCGGCAACAGAGACCGCCGCCAGCGGCAACAGCAGCAGGCAGCAACAAAAAGCACGGCTAACTCAATACACTCAGCCAAAAGTCATTAAACAACATTCAAAAACTAGAAAAAGAAACCTTTATTCTTAAATTTCTTTATAAACAATTTCGACAAAAGAGGCTTATAATTCCCAAATGTGTTTCTAAGATCTACTTAATAAATGTAAGCAAGTTATGGGGACCTTGAGACCTTATATTATGTTAAAATATAGATCCTTAAGCCCAAATTTATATATCAAATAAATGATAAGTGTATGTCTGGCTCATAATTCCCAAGGAAAGTCCTTTGAATACATACTTTTTAGCTTAAAAACTATACAACATCGTATTACATTTAATTTTGTAAGTCTGACTTATAATTTCCAAGTGTGTCTTTTTACAGTCTAAAAGTATTTTATTAAATCTTTGAACATTTGACTTTACAATAGAAAAATGTACATATATGTATAAAAATATAGATTTTTAAACAAGGGAATATTTTCACGGAATGATATGGCTTATAATTCCCAAATGACAATTTCTAACAAAATGAATCTACTGAAAAATGCAAATTCTTATTAAAATGTGTTGCCTTCTACCGTATAATTATTTTTAATAAAATTTCAGAGCTGATTCCACAATTTGCCACAAAATTACTCAAATAGAATTTAAACTTTTTATATATTTATTAATAATTTTTTTCGAGTGCACAAATAAAATCAATACATAAAACATAAAAGTGACTCGCGGCACAGTCGTCTGTCGGTTACTTGAAAAAGCCTCAGACTCAAACTCAAACTCGGCAGCGGTACCTCCAACCTCTAGAGATTGCTATTGAACTGGGACTGGGCGCCAGGTTAATGGCGGCATTCCGCTCATTAAAAAACTGGCACCTCCAATATATATATACTTTTAAAGATACATATATGTATAAGTTATGTATATATATATTTTTATATTCCAGCGGCTAATTAGCGGTGAACTGTGAACTTCAAGGAGGTGAGGAGAGAGATTAATGTCGGGACGTTTATCGAATTATCGTTGCATAAGGATGCCGCCAATAAAAAAAAAAAAAAACAGGATTCGTGACCTTGAACAGAGTGGTGCCCCGCCCACCAAATTAATCCTTACCAGAGAATAAATGAACAGGAATCGCAGTGGAAACTTTTTTGAAAGCAGATTATTAAATGAAAACTGGCAAAAAGAGAATATAGCGAGGGATTTAGGGTAAAATGTAGTGGTAAAAACCAGGATTAAATTAAGGATATATACAAAAACTTATAATAGCAATATACGGGGAATATTAGAAGAATATACAACAAATATACCAAGAAGATATCAAAAATTCTCCAAGGATATATCAGAAATATATACCAAGAATATACTGCAAGAATGTACAAGAAATATACGAAGAATACTTCAAATAATATGCCAAGAAATATACTAGAAATATTCCAGAAATATACCAAGAATATACATGGATTATATCAAGAATATACCAGGAATATATCAAGAATATATAAGGAATATGCCAAGAATATACCTAGAATATTCCAAGAATACTCCAAGAATAAACAAGCAATACATCAGAAATATACCAAGAATATACCAGAAATATATCAAGAATATACCAGAAATATCCCGGAATATAACAAAACTCCCAAAAGTCTAAGAGAAATTTTTGCAAAATCAAAAAATTATAAATAAATCGTATATATATTTCACAATGGCTTCAACGCTGTTTCTGTGTTTAAAATGTTTTTGTACTTTTTTGTATTTTTTGCATTAAATGCTTTTGTATTTTCTTGTATTTGTATTTTTTATTTTTTACCGTATCTTACGGTATTTCTTGTGTATTTAATTCAGCTCCAACTTGGTTGCATTAAGTGTGTGCCTTGCGTAACCCCGATTGGCCGATGAGGCTCGAGGCTGGAGACTCTGGCTCTGGCTCTGGGCTCTGGTCTTAATTAAGGCGCAACAGCGTTTTATTTTTTTGGCCAACACTTACATACGTGCATGTTGGGGAATCCAAGTTGGATTTAGAGATTTACAGATTTAGAGATCGGACAAGTACAAAAGGCTGGCCATATGTGTGCGAGTGTGTGTGTTTGTTGGCTAATTTGTTGGCCATTGATGAGGGACAAGCAAACGGATTGGCAACCCGACCCCGGGTGGTGCCCAAATTCGCATCTCATCTCCCCCGGATTTCACTTTTACATATATGTATGTATGTCTATATGCATATTGCCTAGATCGATCAGTGGTTCCAGTCAGTGGTGTGTATTCACAGTATTCACAGTATTCACATGCCACGCCCCCCTGCTGCTGACTCAAGAAAAAAAAAAAAAAAAAAAGAGTCGCAAAAACGCAAAAAACACATTCGAGACAAACGAATATGCAAATGTTCGCTTCGCTGGCCTTTTGTTCGAATGATTAGCGGTATTTTTGAAAGTGAATTTAATTAAAAAAGTGTGCACAACAACACACATATAGTTTGCATAGGATGCGTCTCCATATAAGCATAGCATTCCATGTCTTGATTTTTACTTTTCTACGTATATTAGGCAATGCAACTCTTTAACTACCATTTTCCAGCCTTAATCAGTGCCTCTTATTTGTAGTTCTGTTCGGAAACTATTGTGTAAAGCCAATGTCTTATCTAACCAAAGTTTCCAGATGATGAAATAAGTTAATTATAAACTATAGACATGCCCAGAGAGATAGCTAGGAAGGGTTCTCAAGGGGTCTTACACTATATTTATTACAAAGAAAGGTATATATTTTATTCCCAACAATTTCTAATTAAATATTTGAAGCTCTCTCAAACCCTTAACAAAACCCTAAAAAAAAATCCCCCACAATTTCCCACAACTCCCAACTATTTTTCGTATTTCTCTTTCTTTGTTTTCTTATTTCCCCCTCCAACTCGAGACAAGTGTGAATTGGCGGAATGACAGTAAAAGTGATCGAGAGTGTGAAGCCGATAACAGCAATGGCTATAAAAACAGTGAGTATGGAAAATATGTTATAAAAGTAACGCATTCAATTCAGTTTTTGTTTTTGTTGTCGCTGTTGTTGACTTTTTCAATTAACAATTACAAACGTCGCAGAAAGATACGGAGTTTGGATTGCTGTTGCATTCGTATCTTTGTATGTAGTTGGGTTTCCCAACACCCAGCTGTTTTTTTAAGGGGTATATCGATAGACAAGACGCTAAATACGATAGATAGAGTTGCAGTGGAAAAATATATACAAATATCTCTTACAAATCTTAGAAATAGTTGGTGAGTTGATGTCTTTTAATTAGTTTTAATAGATAATGGTGTTAGATTAGGATCAAAATCAATGGATTACAAATAGTTGCAAAAGTAACGATAAATGGAAAAAATATAAATTTCTCTATATATATCGATAGATAAAGATAACCAATAAACGATAAATCGATATTTTAGTTGGTTATTTTGATAACATTTTAATCATATTGTTAAGCTTAATCTAAGCTATAAATTACGGAAGTCGAATGATATACCGATAGGTATATTACAATAATCGATAGTTTCAATAAAAATAAAAATATGTGTTCAGTTTTTGTTAATTTTCTTAACCGAACAAAATCAATTAAACTGTCACTATCGATAGGCAAACGCCGAAAAGCAACTAACAATAAATAGGATTACAACTTAAAAATGACTTATTTATTTATCTAAAATTCAAAAACTCCTTGAAACCCTATTTAATTATAGCCAGAAAATAATCTCTGGTATATTAAGTAAACCAAAAAACTTAACAAATTATTTAAACAGTGCAAATGAATCTCTGAAATTGCACTTTTTCCTCAGTGCCTTCCCCAAAAGGTTATCCTCAATCAATTCAATCACACAACTCACTTCTCTCAATCCCCTCTCACATCGTTTATTCCCCAGATACATTCGCTCCCCCATTATATGGATATTTCTCCTTACCATGCCACCCAAAACGTTCAATGACACTTGAAGCGACAATCGAAACGATTTCATTTCGAGGCAACAACATTCAATGGGGAGTTTGCTTCACACTCCCACAAAATCAAACAAAACAAAACAACACAAAAAAAATGAAGGCAGAAAAAAAAAATACTTCCATATATGTAAGTACGATATATGCAATCTGAACTTGATGCACTCGCATCTGTCAGAAAAATTTCAGTGTCGAATATGGACCATGGGCCATGATTTTGACAGCGTGTGTGAGATGCAGTGCAGCTCTCGGTGTCGAGAGGCTCCCCATTCCCCATTCCCCAGTCCAAAAAAGTAACTCGTTCAAGTGCCAAAGTTATTTTCACAAGTTATTATCTATCCATTTTTCCATTTTTCAGCCATTGAGCCGGCAACAACAATGGTAACACAAGCACTCGACACGAGAAAGGAGGTGAGTTGCCTCTCTCCCCACAGAGTTTTCCCTCCTGAACCCTTTCTTCTTTTTTTTTTAGCTCTTTTGCATACAACAAACACTCCTTCACTCCTGCACTCCTTTTGTGGAGTCTCCGCCCTGCTTCCTTTGTCCGTTGATGCATTGTCATCCCCGTGGCACATTCCACATCCCAAAGCCCCCTCCATAAGTACGACGATCATCATCATCATCATCATTGTCAGCCGCCATCAGGCGTCATGTCGCGTCGCGTCGCGGCATTGCCATAAATGTCAGCACACTATATATCCCTATATTCTGTCAACTCCTAGATTTCCCTCCCACATTTCCCTCCCAGTTTCAGTCTCCCCTAGTTTTTCCCTCCCAGTCTCGTCGCTCATTTGGTTAAATGCACTTGGCGGAGGAGTTTCCTTTTTTCGAGGCTTTGTCTCCGTTCCATTTCGTGGCGGCATTCACGGCTAAAATCAATAGACCAAAGGCAGAGACAAAAGGCAAACCGGCGCCAACACCGTCGCCATTTTCTAGTTAAGAACATAAAATATATGCATATATATATATATATAAAGGAGAAATAGAAAAAAATAAGAAACTATCATTGGGAAATTACTTGCACAGTGGTCAAGATCCAAACTGAATAATTAATTAGCTGTAACGTAGAAAGAGAGAGAAAATAAACAACGTTCAAACTGATTTATGCGACAAGATCTTAAACATCGAATAAAGCCAACACGATATGTATGGCTTGAAGCCTTTTTGCATATATTAATACATTTCAAGTTGAGCATACAACTCAAATATATGTTATTAGCTGGGGAATTAATTAATTTTGATTTGAAACATTATTTATGCCTCTGATTTGATAATATATTCATGAATTTCTTCACGGAATTTTAAGTTGAAGCAAAAACTAAGCTTTTATACAAATAATAAATCGTAAAATATATCGAAAATATTGCAGATCAGCTGTAAGATATCGTCTGTAAATAGATATATAAATAAATAATATCATAAAACTGTATTAATTTATTGTTAACGAATTCTTCTCCAACGATATATCGAAATTATCACAGACCACCTTAAAAATATAGGATTTGTATAATATTTTTAAGCAGTATTCATTCCTCTTATTCGATTAGCAAATATCCTCAAAAACGTTTAAGTTCTAACCGATAAATTATATCAAAAATATCGAAAAAATACTTTAAAATATCGGGACTTTTTAAAGGTTGTATTAATTACTACATTTCAAGGACCTTAAAACCACTGTCTGATGGATTCTTATACTTTTATATACATATTCATTAGCTAGTTTGCGTTGGGGACACTTTTCTTCAATTTTTTTTTTTTTTTTTTTTTTTTTTTGAAGTAGTGTCGAGTGTGTTTGGCCATGTGTATGTGTGTGTGTGTGTGTGTGGGAGGACGACGACCTTGGACTAGCTGAGCAGCGAGGCGAAGATTGCGAGGGAGGCAGTCTCAGCTGGCATCGGGCCAAAACTAAAGTTCACAGGACTGACTCACCCTAAGAAAATGATGATTTTTGTAAAAAATAAAACTCCCTTATTCGTTATTGCTTGTGCATTGCAGGCAAATCGTGAAAAATACAACGAGAGAGGTCTGTTTAGTTTTTTTTAAACCTTAAGTAGATCATGTTAACCTTCTGAAGCTACTAATACCATTCGAAGGGGCAAGAGGAGAAAAAAAAAAACCCCAAAGAACTACAAAGCCACAAAAACTTGTCTCTGAAATGGCCGCCTTTTTTTTTGTGTAGAAAATGTCGCAGAAACTTAATTTACAATTTACTTTTTGCCTCCGTCTGAAACGAAGAAAAAAAAGAAACAGAAACAGAAACCAAGACAAAGCTGCGGACAAGCTAAGAATTCGAAACAAGAAACGCAACTTAAGCTCTGCGTAGGTTTCTTAAGTAACTTCAAATGTTTTGATTAGACTTTAAATGACAACAACAACAATGGACTTTAGCTCAAAGTCATTTGCGCAGTCGCAGTCGCTGTCGCTGTCGGCGTCTTAGTGGCGCAGTGTGGGTTGCAGAGAGAGAGAGTGGGAGAGCGAAAGCACAAGTTAACGGTAGTTACTCGGTACTTGACACTCGCTACATACTTCCAGGCGCTCAAGCTCGATAATTTCGTAGTTTTTCTATTTACTGTTTTAAAACTCCAGATAGAAAAAATAAATGTATTCTCATTATAAGAACTTCCCATTTCATGTTGATTTTCAGATACAACAAAGAACTTATCTAACCGGAACAGCGAGCTAGAAAATTAAATAGGCCATTGATATTCGTCACAAACACTACAACTTCTAGTAGGGTATTCCGGTAATATCTTATCTTTTGATTCCATCAGTCATTGTGGTGGGGGGGATTACTGGAAAGGTTTTTGCACTATCTAAGACTCTCAAGCAGCACCTGGCTTTACTTGCGGGTATTGATATATGCTTATAGATATTTTTTTTTTCTATATATTCCAAGCTCAATGACGTAATGGTAGAGGGACTTTGAGAGTTACTTTTTGTTTCTGCCTTGCCACTTCTAATGTTTGACTCCCTGTCTCCCTCTCTCATGTTGTCTCTCCTTCCGCCCCGCCCACTGTCTGACTTTCATTAAGTATGGCTTTAAGTTGGCTTTTGTGTTTGTTGAGGCTGAGACTGTTGCTTAGTTTTTGCCTTGGTGTCTGGCTTCGCTGATTCTACTTCAACTTGGTACAGTACAAGTCGCATAAATAGGGAAGGATGCGTGAAAGTGTTAGTGGAAAATCTGGATATAAATATATGCGATTTATTACTTTACTTTTAAGTACATTTTTCAAAAGGCGTAGTTTTTTCCAATTATATATTTTTAAAAATTTACAAAAAAAAAAAAATATATATATATAAATCAAATTAAAAATACTTTATTAATGTTCAAAATGAAAAATAAGAATAAAATTCCACCTGTCAAGGTTACACTTATCGAACGCGTGCTGTAGTTTTGTTTATTGTTGCCTGCGTATTTGTTGTTGTATTATATTGTTGTTGTTGGCGATGCTGCAAAGTTCTCGCTGCTGCACAACGCAGGCCGTCTCCCTCTCTTGCGCTCTCTCTCTCTTTTTCCCTTGCACGCGCTCAGCTCACCTTTTGGAGTGGACCTGAAGCGCAGCTTTGCGCTCTTCGGTCTTCTCCCGCTCTCTGCTCTTGACCTTGAACTTGTACCGGGTTTACTTTTGTTTTCTTTGGTCGCCTCGCCATCACTTATGAGTTTTTTTTTATACACATTTTTTTTTTGTTTCCCCTCCCCTCCTTTTGAGTGTGTGTCTTTATTGTTGCCTTTCTTTTCGGGCCAGGCCTAATCAGGCTTAATGCCGTCGCCATCTCGCTCTGGGGGCAGGAGAAGAGACCTCTTCTGAGAATCGAACACCGAAAGGGCAATTCTCCGGCATTTATGCAGAAATCGAAGCGGCTCGCTCTGTAATTTTCCATATGCTAAATTCCCAGTTGGGATTTCTTTAACAGTCCCAAGCAGGCTTCCCTAATTCTTAGAAGATTTTGAATAAATTCAAATAAAGGTATCAATCGAAACCACAAATCTACAAATAATGACAAATAGGAAGTAATATCTCAAGCTTCTCAAACTTCTTAGCTTCTAGGAATTGGCAAATCTTTAAGATTTCTTTGGGAAAATTCATAAGAGTCTTCCTTATTCTTAAAACATTTCGAATATATACAAATTAAGTTATTTACCAAGCCTACAACTTTACAAAAGTGAGAAATAAAAAGTATAATCTTAATGCTTCTGGTCTCTAAGCTTCAAGGAACTAAAATTTGATAGCAAATCTTTGGGATCTTAAGTGATCTTTGAAGATTTACAAATAAAAGCATTAATCAAACCCCTAAATCTACAAGAGTGACAAATACTAATCAACCTCCAAGACTTCAGGAACTGTAATTTGATAGCAAATCTTGATCTTATCTTTACGATTCCTAAAGAGACTTCTCTTATTTTCTTTTTCTTATTTATAAAAGTGAAAGAACTTATATTCTTTCAAATTTATGCAGAAATTAATGCGCTTTCAGTGAATCATTTTGGTAATTTCTTAAAATAAGTTTAATGACATATGTTGCTTAGCAAATATAACGAATTCATAAAAAAAAACGCGTAACCTTGCTAAGAAACACACAAACTAGTTGCAAAATACACACAAAAAACTGAAAAAAAATGACATTGACAGAGGTGTCAAAAAGGTTTCACCGATTAAAGTACACCTATTTGCACCTGGTTAGCATAAAAGTATGACTAAAAACACACACAATACTTGACTTGAAAAAACAAAGCGTAGTAAGCAATTATATCACAAGACTTTTACACCAAATATCACGTATTAGTGTTGGGAATTCTTTTAGCGAATTCTTTTCGCGAAATACTTATGATTTATATTTTTGGCATACTGACTCTAGGGCTAGGATTACAGCCAGGGGAGAGAGCCTCCTCTTGAGCCTGGTCCTGGTCCAGTGGGTTTCGCAGTGTGGGAGCTGTCCGGGCGCGGGACTATCTAATGACAATTGACATTGGCCGAGCGACACAATTGCCACATATCCAGTGACATTATGGCCAAGAACAAAAGTGGCTGCTGCGATTGAAATGGAAACCAAGACCGGAGAGCGGAGAGCGGAGAGCGGGGAAAAGATCTCTTTCGGACTAGACTAGACTATGTATGTTATGGTCGGAACCGTAACCAGAACTCAATGTGGAACTTGAACTGGATCTGGGCCTGCACATAATTGGCAATTGTCCATCCCCGGGGGCCTTCATCTCCTTCTTCTCTAGCTTCTAGCTTCTAGCATCTCCGTTTCCATTGCCATTTCCATTACCATTACCATTACCATTTCCACTGGCTTTAGCTTTAGCTTCAGGTGAGAGTTATGCGTTGTTGTTAATTAGCCATTTACGGCCCGGATCACCTGAGAGACCACCTGAGATCATCTCATAACGAGGTCAAGATACACAGCACAGCAGGAACCAGGCCACGACCATGGTTAAGCTATATGTATAACTGGAGCACACTTGGTGGGGGTTACACTTTGTAGGGATCTCCCACCCCCTTGAACTCTCTTGTAATTAATTCTTTGGAAAACAAGTGTGGGTTTGGCCTGCACGAAACGCACTGTCCCTAAAGACAGTCAAAGAACTGCACAATTGATATGCAACACGCATGGCGATGGATCACTCCAATTTATGCATCGAAACGGCGATCAGGAAAACAAATCCCAAACTGCGGTACTTGGACTTTGTCATGGACTATCTTGTGGGGCTGCCAAAAGGGAGTGGGAGTGGGGCTATAGCTGGAACTGGAGCTGGGCCCGACATTGAGGCGTTGATGTCAACGTGCCACCTCCATAAACAACTCAATTCGATCGTTAATACGAATACGAATGCGAATAATCGGTTCAATCAACTGTTGGAGCTGAAGATCAGGGGAGCAGGAGAGCTGGAGAGCTGGAGCTGGAGCTGTTACTGGAGCTGCTCCCCACTCTCTATGGCCGGCACGTGATGTGCAGACCAAATCTGAATGGAGAATTTATGAATGGAGCGAGTTTGGTTTGGTTTTTGGTTCACTTCAGTTCAGAGCTAGGTTCTCCGCAGTGCGTGAGCGTGCGGGCACTGAGAGAAAATGTGTTTTTACATTACAAGAAATAATTCCTTAAAAGAAAGTTTGATTTTAAAAATTATGATATT
This sequence comes from Drosophila punjabiensis, assembly GCA_008042585.1. NCBI lineage: Eukaryota > Metazoa > Arthropoda > Insecta > Diptera > Drosophilidae > Drosophila > Drosophila punjabiensis. The sequence goes on from VNJR01004212.1 coordinate 114,450, forward strand.
ATTAATTTAAAATTTGTGAATTATAGTTTATATATTTGTGAACTAAATAATAAGTTTAACTTTCTTGGCAATTAAATTCTTTGTCTTTGCTAAAACCAGTTGGAAATTATATTGATTTTCATAGGAAAATGCCTAAAACGATGCGAAAAAAACAAAACTTATTTAAAAATGATTTTTTACTAATATTTACTGGTACTTATTACATTTAAATATGTGATACTAAATTGGTTTTAAATGATCTCATCAGCTTTTAAGCTAAAAACAGTTGGGAATTATAATGATTTTTTTTTTTTAGAAAAATTCCAAAAAAGCAAAAAATATCTGTAGTAATAAGAACTTACTTATGTTTAGTAAAGATTTTTACATTACAAAGTTATAAATCATTGCTGATAGCTAAACATACTTGAAAATTATATTAATTGGCATTGAAAAGTTAATTAAGTTAGTAAATATCGTTACTGCACAACTTGATATTTACAATTCTTACACGAAATGTATTCTCCTATTTTCTTCGTTTCAATTTAAGAGTTTTAATAAATACTTTATAGAACCTATTTTCGTTAAGTGTATCTTCAAGAGGTGATTTCGCTTTCTACAGATGGCTTCTAGGAGGAGTCTGAGAGCTCTTCTTTGGGGTAAAGAAAACGGTTGTTGTTGACTGAGTGTCTAAGTATCTGAGTATCTCCTTTGTATCTATGCAACGCTTGTATCTGTATCTGTATCTGTATTTGTATCTGTTTTGGCACGCATGTCGCGCAACATTGCTGCTGTCTGTCTGTCTATCTGTCTGTCGTCGTCTGACGCACTTTGTCCGTCCGTCTCTCTGGCTGTCTGTCTGTCTGTCTGTCTGCCTGTACTGTGCGTGGCTTAACAACTTGAAATTGTGGCATAAACACGTTCTACAATTTCCGGCATGAGTGTTGGGCGTTTTGTTGTTGTTTTTGTTGCTGCTCGTTTGCTCATTTTGCTGTTTTGTTGTGTTGTTGTTTGTTGTCGCCGTTGTTTTTTTGTTTATTGGTCTCCCATTGATCATCATTATCCGTGAACACACAACACTATATAGTCTGAGATCGTGCGATCGTAAATCCTCAACTCAAAGCCGCTCTAACACTTTTCAGGCCACAAAGAACGAGCCAGCAAAAAAAAAAAGAGTTCTCCCTCGAAGGAACGCGAGGAGTGTGAGTGTGTGAATGTGACCAAAAATATCCGCCTCCCTTGGGCTAATGTCAATGATCCATTCGAAATATATAGAAAACTATAGAAGCAGAGAGATAGAGAGGGAGAGAGAAGCTATTTGGGAGTCTCGTTCCGTTCCCAGGGCTATTTATGGCTAACCTTGTGGCTCCAAAAAGGCAAAAAGAGAAACAGACTCACGCTGCAGGCGATATTTTTGGTGTCACATTTAGAACAATTAATTAGTGTTTTGTCTTTGTTGTTTTGTTTCATTTTTTTTTTTTTGTTTAGAGAGAATTTTCCAAGATCGGTTGACCTTAGTCAGGGTCAGAGATATAGCTAAACTTTCTAGAACTAGAGAGCTAAACTGAGAAAAAGCGAATAAAAGCAAAAGTGCTAGCTTAATTTAATTTTTAATTTTTATTTGTTATTATTTATTATTTTGTTTAAATATTTTTTATATATATTTTTTTGTATTTTATATTATTAAATGTCAAACATAAAAAAGATCGTTATTTATTGTTTTCTTCTGTCTAAAAACTTATCGATATGTTATCGTGTCATGCTACCATCACTAGTTACTAGAACAAGAGCTGTTAATTACAATTTCAATTGATTTTATATTCAATTCCTCCTGTTTGTTTACATTAAATACAATAATAGAGTCTAGCTTTTTATTAAATTATTAAATCAAAGCTAGACTAGTAATAATTTGTATATAACTTTGACCTTTAATTGAAAATTTTAAAGTTATCTTAAGAATTTATTGCACAAAGTTTTAAAGTTAAAAAACCAAAGTTGAAACTTAAATTCCATTGTTTACTCAAATTTTAACCCAATAAAGATAGAAATTAAAACTGCCAGAGCTGGAAAAAATGTCCAAATACTATAGATTTAGAGCTTCGGTCATGTGCTCGCACTTCCAAATGGGATGGTTAACGAAAATTGAAAATAAATTTACTTTCGATTTCGCTTTAAATGAATTTATGACGTGGGCCCTTTAAAGACTTTAAAGAGGCTAAGAGCAATTAAAACTGATCAAGCTGCGACCCGCAATGCGATCGCCAAGTCGAATCATTAACCCCCGCCGACGACCAAAGCAACAACAACAACAACATCATTTCTGTGATAATGATCCGGCAATCAAACAGACAGACAGACAGACAGAGAGACAGAGAGACAGACAGAGGGCTTAAAACAAAGCCAAACTAGTGTGAATGCCAAAGTCATGTCAAATGGCCTAGACCAAAGACCAAATAAATACCAAATCCCAGATCCCAAGGCGCCACACAGAGACTCAATTTCGATATTTCGTAATTTACAAAAAAAAAGAAAAAAGGTAAAAAAAAAGTATATCTCAAGTGGATTGGAAACTGTCAAGAGAGCCCTCGAAATAAAAACACAGCAGGTGAGGTGAGGGCCTGTGCCGCTGCAATCAATTAGTTTTTTGATGAGCCCAAAAATTGAGTCCATTGCATGATCATTATACAAGATGATCGCATTATCAGCTCAACTTTGACACACTCGCAGCACAAATTACACGGAGATATATACAAATATATATATATATGTATATGGATATGGTATGGACCTAGTGGGGCTCAATTAAGCGACATAATTGGATCCGCGCACGATCGTTGGATAAAACCAGTTCCCCTTTTTTGGGGGAATCAATGTTGGCAGCCAATTGATTTGGGAGAGACACTAATTAAAGTCCAATGGAAAGAACGATGAACGATTAGTTTGTGATGAAATTCAAGGGTTTTCAAATAGATCTAGAGCTTGGCAGTACAAATATCGATAGGAAAAGTTCCACAGCAAGTATATTGTGTTCAATATTATATGAAAATTTGGGTTCATTTTAATTATGGAAATTTTAAGTATCGAAAATGTAGTAAACTTAATTTATAGTAACTTGCAGACATCGAAAATATTGTAAACTTTGATTTATCGACACTTAAGATATCGAAAATATCTGACTCTTCGATTTATCGAAATTGTAAAAATACAAAATTATTGCATTTTAAGTAAATTATCGGAATTTGTCTATTTTTTCGATTGCATTTGTCCGATATATCAAACCAATTATTGATTTATGGCATTTAAGCGCCGCTTTATCGATTTATTTGTTGACTTTTGCTTCAAATATCGATACAATGTCGAAAGTTTCTGACATCCCTAAATGGAACGATTATCGATTACTTTTTAAAGACATTCCATAGTTTTAGGTTATATTTAATCTGCCAAAATCCCTACTTGGAATGAGTTGGAATAATTTATCTTCACTTAACAAGGAACTGTTACTCCCATTAATGATCTTTCCTTTTGAGAATAGAAAACTTCCCCTTTGAAATCTCTTTTGATTTCGCCAGAGATCTCTTCTCAAGGCTGACCCATAGCTGAGTTGCGATCTGCAATTGAATCGAGTTCATTGGCATTTGGTCTCTTGTGTGTGCGAATTGATTCATTGATCAATGCTTTCAGCGCTCATTTATAACGCTTTCAAGGCGTTCCTTTCGCTCCAGTTACTCCCAGATACACACACACACACACACACACATAGTCCACCCACGCCTCCCTCGCCAATCGATCTTTGGACTCTGGCCACCATAGATCAGTTTGGCATTTCCGCATTGAATATTTGTATCTGTATTTGAGCACTTGAAGCTATAGTATCTCAGAGGCCCTCGATCATTTACACATTTCGCATGCAAGGCAGCAAGTAGCAGCCAGCAACGCCCAATGCATTATTATCATTATTGTTATTATTATTATTTGTTATTATTATTATTAATAGTATTATTGTTCCGTCATATTTCACTTGCCGGCAAATAGCCGGAGAATCGTTAACGATCGGTGACAGGAGGCGGCGACAACGTCTCGAGGCATTCTCGGCGGCAATGGCGGCGCCATCATCTCTTCGTGCCCATTTCCATACCCATTTTCCCCCATAAAAATACTTTTGCATAAGAAATGTGAGATGCGAAATGCGAAATAAATGTGCCCAGCTAATCGATTAATTGCCACGGCTATAGAAGCTACACGGAGAGAAAAAGAGAGGAGATATGATCGAAAAAACAATTAAGAGCGGACACTAAAAAGGTATAGGTTTGGTTTGCAAGAAAAGAGATAAAAGTTTGTAATTTAGTCTAAAGTTTAAGATCAGATTTGAACGGGAGTTCTAAGTAAAATTTCAGATATACTTAATATACTTATACTTAATTTTCAGCCGAAACAGCTTTGCTTAGAAACTTGCATCCTGATTTTTGAAATTCCCACAAAAGATAGCAACTTAAAAGGTATATCTATAACTTTTATATAATTTTCTTCTATATTCCTTTTCCTTTTTTTGTTTTCCGTGTACAAAAGTATTCAGTGGGCATGCTGCTTGGTGTGTGCCTCTACGGGAATACCGAAATCCCCGGGAGGGGCAGGGTAGCAATAGCTCTCTCTCTCTCTGTGTGGGAAAATGTCGTAACGAATGGTCGACGTAGAATGGCCCAAACGAATTGCGTCTCGTCGATAAATGAACAAAAGAATTCGCAACGCCCACAAAATGAGGCGGAACATTTAGAATGCGGGCCATTGTGGATTTACATGGGTATATATATATATATATATAACCAAAAAGGATACCGTACGGGCAAGGATAAGGATAGAAAGGATATAAGAAACTCTACAGCGGGGAGGTAGTGCTGCCAAAAGTCGATAAGGTGAGTGTGCGATTTGGCACATAAAATAATAATGGGGAGTTTTATAAAAGGAAAGTTCCTGAGAAGAAAGTTAAAAGTAATTTTGAGTATAAAATAAAGAAAATATATATAACTGAATAGCCAGAGTAAAAAAGGGAAGTTCCTGAGAAGAAAGTTAAAAACAAGTTCGATTTTGTGAGGAAATCAAGAATTGGGAAAAAGTGTTTATGGGATCTGATTTTAAATAAAGAAAACATATATAAATAAAACCCTTAAGCTGGAGGCTACAAAACGAAAAGAAAAGGTTAAAATGTGAACTAAGGAGATTATGGAAATCCAAGTCTTGCTCCCCCTTAATTTTCTCTCCCCTCTCCCTGTCCGTGTGGGGATCATCCTTTAGCCATATCTGTCAACAGGACGAAAAATAAAGACATTTCCAGTCATCCCACTCCAACCCCAAAGAGAGACTGTAAACAGTGTGCCGCCTTGCAACATGGCAACATGCAATGTGCAATGTGCAATGTGCAACACTGCAACCGGATGGAGCAACTGTACGATAAGGTAGTGGGGGACATTTGGGGGCGATTACCGTTTGGGCCAGGGGCAGGGGCAGGGGCAGAAGGAGGGGGTACAGCGAGTGGGGGGGGGGGTACACAACACATCAACATTTATTGCACTTACTCACTTTAGTTTTGAGTTGTCGCCGCCGCTGCTGCTGCTGCTGCTGCTGTTGCTGCTGCTGTTGCTGCTGTTATTCACTTGCCGCAGCAGCTAAATGGAATTATTTATGCAAATTTTATGCAATGCAATGCAAATGCAACTGCGAGTAGCAGCAGCAGCAGCAGCGGCAGCTACCTCTCAACAAGAAGAAGCAGAGAAAAATGCATTTTATATTGATAACAAGCATAAATCGGCGTGTGCAAGTAGGTATGTCTCAGCAAGGGTGCAGTGATCGCTCCCGAGGATGTACAGGAGAAATCGAAAGTGAAATATCGATCAAAGTATTGTTCTCTATAATATCGAAAATATCGTAAACTTAATCGTTAAATGAAATATATATCAAAAGTAAAGTAAACTTTGTTATAATGAAAATTTTAAAAATAGAAAAGTATTGAATTTATATCGATAAAAGTAATGTTCTCTATGCTATCGAAAATATTGTAAAATATCGTTATATCAAATATATATAGAAAATATCGTAAATTTTGTTATATTGAAAAATTAAAAAAAAAAAATATAAGTATTGAAATTATATCGATAAAAGAATTGTTCTCTATGATATCGAAAACATCGTAAACTTTGTTATATTGCAAATTTAAATATAGAAATGTATTGGACTTATACCAAAAAAAGGATTTTTCTCTATGATATTGAAAATATCGTAAACTTTGTTAAATCAAAAATTTAAATATAAAAAAGTATCGATACAAGTATTGTTCTCTATGATATCGAAAATATCGTAAATTTTGTTATATTGAAACTTTAAATATAGAAAATTATAGAATTTAACTTTAAAATGTTCAATATTAAGTAAAACTTTTTCATAAAATGTTATCGAATTTAAATTTAAATTTTTTAAATTTAAATTTTTATTTAAAAAAAAATTAAATCAAAAGTTTAAATTTCTTAAAATGACTAAATCAGGTATGATTTTTTTTGTGAGTTTTATTATTTAGTTTTATTTTTTCTTTTTTTTTCTTTTTACTTTATTAATTGTTTTTAATTATTAAAATATTTAATTTATTTTATAGACTGCATTATATACTTTAATCAAGCCTTCACTGTACTTGCATTTGCAGCCCAATGAGCCTCCTGTGTGTGTGTGTGTCTGTGTGTACTTAATGCACTTTGAGTTGATTATTTATTTTGAATTTGTTTTTATTTATTTACTATTTTTTTTTGTTATTTTTTACTATTTTTTTTTTAGTTTCTCTGCAGTTTACTTTGTTTTTGCAATTTGAAACGAATCGAAATCGCTGGAAGGGGGCGTCGTCACTGTCGGCATTTGTCAAAGGTAATTCAAAGTTGCTTTTGTGTTGCAGCGACATTGACAGGTTGCTGCAGTCGCTGTTCTGGCTGCTCTTGAGCCGCGCATGCGCACAGAATTTACAGCAAAAAAATAAAAATAAAAATAAAAATAAATACCAATAAATTTAAAAAAAAAATGCAGAAAATACCAATATCAGCATAAGAAACCCCCCATAACACCCACAGGCATGTCTCGGCATAATTAAACAAAACTAAACAAACACAGAGAGAGACATGAGCAAGCCATTAACCCATTACTGACCTCAAAACCGGTCACCTATCAACACACATCGGCTGCGCGCTCACCTTGTTAATTAATGCGAAAAGCACCAACAGACAAGAAACAAATTGAAAACGCACTAAAATCAAGCAACGAACAACAAAAAATAAAACACAAAAATAAACTGTCAAACTTAGAGCCGCTGAAAATTCGAACTTTACTCAATTGATTTCAGGGCCAACAACAAGTGTGTTTATGTGTGTGTCTTAGCCAAGTTGCTGATCATTATGTAATTAGCCAGGGAGTAAGCCAAGAATCACAGAGTCTGTGCAAATATACGAAAGATATTTTTTCCAGGCAGAAAAGCCAAAGAACTGCTTCAGCCATCAATCTCAATTAGAACAACGATTTGTAGCCATCACTTTTGTATTTATTTTGCCAAAGAATGTGAATGCCAGACACGCAACAGGCTTAAGGCTTCAAAAGAAAGGCTTAGAATGGCTTAAATAATATTATATTGGATTTTTCTGGAGACTAGAAAAGATTTTTTAAATGGTTCTAAGACTATAAAATGTGTAAAAACAAAATTATTGAATAAATATATATAAAAATGCATCTTAGTTATGTATACAAGCTTTTTCTTTTACGTATTTACGTTTCTAAAAAACTTCATCATTGAAAAACCTACTTAAAATGTAGAAAAATATTATTTATAATTTAATTAAAATAATAAAAAACCTAAGCAATACCTAAAAGTCCCCTAAAACTAGTCGCTCTAAAAAAAGAAAGTGTGTACAAGTGTAAAAAAGCCAGTCATTGACCAAAGGCGTTAAACGATAATTTCCGGTAATTGAAGCGTCCAAGAATGGGGCAACACCACCCCACTTAAGCCCCCAACTATATCCCACTATAATCCCACTATACCATATACATATATATATAACATTACATATAACATCACACGAAAGGAAAACATGAAAAGCCAGAACCAAGACGAGTCTGGGAGCGGAAAGAGCTCTCCTTTTCTTGGGGTTGTTGGAAAGAGGCTAAGGGCTGGCGAGAGGTTAAGGGCTGTAAAAACCAATAAACTGCATGGCCTGCTCAATTGGAAAATATTTATGTTTCGGCAAATTTTCCACAGCCCCTTTCGGTTTGCGCTTGAGCGGTTCGGTTCAGCCTGGGTCTGGGCGATGTCCGTGTTCACCTTTCAACAGAGATTCTATTCTATTCTATTTAATTTTATTTTTATTTATCTATATTGTGTTTCTTTTTTTTTTTTGTTGTTTTTGTTTTTGTGGCATACAAGGAATGCACCCGGCAAGGAATCCAAAAGGGAAAGAGAGAGCACTGAACGATGTCCGCATCGTTTAGGGGGTTAAGGAAAGACAACGAATTCTGTATGCTCTTTGATTTACTTATTGTCGTTTGAAGAGTAAATTGAAGTTATTTAATATTTTTTATTGCACTTAATAATTTTTTATTATTTATCATATATCAAGTTTAAAAGAACTTTATTTTAATTAAAATTCAATGTAAAACGCATACTAGAGAAGGCAGAAAAATCGGTATTAAATCGAAAAATCGATATTCGTATGTTTTAATATATGTACAATAAATCGATTTATTTTATTTTATAAAACAAATCTATTCTTAAAATTTCGATATACAAAATTTTAATATATTTTCTATATGTCATTAAGCCGCGATATTTTTTATCGATATACAAATACAATTTGTTGATTGTATTTCAAAAATGTCGGAACTTTTTATGAAAAATAAAATACTTTTTTATATTTAAAATTAAGATAAATCCAAATTTGCAATATTTTCGATATTGATAATCGATATATACCTCCGTTACGAGGTACGTGTAAAGTTGTGCCAGTTCCTGCTCTCAAAAACTCCGGTATTTTCAAACCAAACAAAAAGCCATTAAATAGTAAATTAATATTTTTATTTAGAGGCCCTGAAAAAAATACATTTTAAACACAACATGCCTGTCCTTGTGAATAAATAATATATGAACTTCCCCCTTATGTTTATTTACAAAACTCTAAACAATTTCTAGAGCAAGTGAAAAACTTGCAAAGTTAGAGTATCATCAAATCAGAAAATTTAATGAAAAAAACAAAAAAAAAAAGGAGAAAATCATTAAAAATAAGAAAAGAAAAGCGGCAAAAAGGGAAAATTCTGTGCCGTCGTCGGTGCTGAAAGGTAATAAATAAGCGCAAGATGCGGACACGTGTGCCGTTAATCCACACACAGAACAGAAGCTATATCTGCAGTGGCTCGGGGAGAAGCTGTCGGAGAAGCTGCTGCTGCTGATGCTGCCCCAGCCTCCGCTTCTGGCAATCCGGCAATCCCCGCCAGCAGCCACGCATGGTGCATCGTTCTAATTAACGTCACAACGGCGGAGAATCGGAGAATCTGGGGAATCGGAGGAATAGGGGGAATCTGGGGAAGCGTAGCGTACAAAAGATGAAAGTGTGTGGTTCTTCTTCTTCTGCTGCTGCTTACAGCTGCAAATGCATATATATCCATACATATATAAATTCGTATATATAGATTTATATACGTTTAAATGCGGCACAGCCCAGCCCCATGAATTGCCATTCAGAATTTATATAGGGGTTAGGTCGACTTTGACATCGACTTTCATTCCAGAAACCATACCATATACCATTCTCCTCCTCCTCCTCCGTCTTCTCATTCAAAGTGCAACGCCATCCCTACTCCCCCTTAGCCATGAGCGACTCTTTCCAATTAGGGGAAACGCATGCTAGAGAGCAACACTCCGGAACTTGGGAACTCTTGAATGAAATTCAGAGCAGAAATCGAGAAAGAAGGAAATCTGCAGCTGCAGGTCAGAGAATAAAGCAAAACTCAAGACAAAGCTTACATACAATTTCTGGTAAATTAAAGATATTTCAAAGAAGATTTAGGCAATTGTAGAAGGAAATTCAACAGCGAAACCTCTTAATATTCAATGAAAAGATACAAGAAACAGATACAGATTCAGGTGGAGATACAGATGCCTAGCCAAAAGATACAAATACAAGATGGATTGGACCATAGCTTATGGCTTATAGCTTATAGCTTATAGATCCCACAGAGGAAGATGGGCATCCCATGCGCTGCGCTACTAACCTTGACCCAATAGCCACCAGCGCCTCTCTGGTATGCGCTGAAAGCGTGCTAATTGCCAAGACTTTTCAACACGATCCAATCCCAGCCCCATCATCGTGATGGAGTCAAGTGTAAACACAATAAAAAAATATAAGAAAAAGCACACACTAAGTTACAGTAAATAAAGTTTTCTGTGTGTGTGTTTTTTTTGTTGTTTGTTGTTTGGTCTTTGCAAATGAAGAAGATCTTCTTCCACTCGGACGGACTCCGGGACTCGAACTGCTGCTCCCTGATTCTGGTACCGCGTACATCTGGCCACATATATATACATATATATATATATATATGAACTCGTAAACCCATTTTCCAGACAGACAGACAGACAGACAGCCAGCAGGTAAACATTACGGACTGCTTTGGATCTCAAATCAAAATCGAACTGGAATCGTGTGTAAACAGCAGATAAGATAAAAAGGAATATGTGCATATATATAGTACAACTCTTTGGAATGGAGCTCTCTAGCTCTAATGCCTCAACAACAGCCATATGGCGATATATTCTGTTTGCTCGGTGACTGGCCGGGAAAGATATAGAATGACACAATGCGGGGCCGGATGTTAGATAGGTCACCAAATATATACTATATATGTACATATATGTAAACTGGGGAATAAACCAACATTTTTTAGCACTTCTAATGTATGCATTTAGTAAAGTTTCCTAGTAATTAGTAATTTAACGAGACTTTAATGTGTCTATTTCTCTAGCTCTGCCTTACAGGCTTTGCCTGCAATGTACCAGCAACCGAAATTATTTCTAGCAAGAGAAAACTTTTGCAATTTTAGGGAAAGGCAATAAAAAGAATTGATATTTTGTTACCGAATTACTATTTTACACAAAAGTTTGAATAAAACTTTTCTGTTTGAATTATCGAAACAATATTTAGCAGAAAAGGAAAGAAATACAATTTTTTAGTTATTTTTCAATAGTTTAAATATTTAATCATTACATGCAATATTTTGTGATATCTAAAAATTTGATATAGCAAAATTTAAAATATTTTCATCAAGAAATAGACAATTTGAAGTACATTTTCCACTCGATATATATTATTTTTTTCACCTTACATGATGCAATTATTATTATTATGCCTTTTCTTTTTAGTTTCTTTTTAACAGACCTTTAATATATACTCAAAAAGGATTCTAAAATATCTTAATCTTGTATGCTTCTCCCCTACAATCTTCCCACTGTTCTCACATCATTAAAACCAAATTCCATTCATGATCCCCCCGAAAAAAAAAGGCACCCATTGATAGGGGAAGAGGCATCGTAGCTCTTTTTTTTTACTCGTTAGAAAGAAAGTTGGCCAAATGCAAATCGTTCGACCCATAAAATATCCATAAATAGTTTGGAAATTAAATGATTTGGTCAATCAAGGTACGAGAGCACAATATTAACTTGGTTTTCCGATCATAAAACGACATTGGAGACGACTTTCGGCCGAGGCACGCTTCGGTTTTACGAGCCCAATCCCAATCCCAATCAAGACGGGAAGGGGAATGACAAGGTAAGTGGTGGTGCATGGTGCTCCTCACAACACTCACCAAGTTATCCCCTGCAGCTAGGCCCCACACACGCAGCCCCGAAGATAACCGATCACCAGGAGAAACCCGAAGTTAGGCCAAACCTTAAACCTTAAAATCCCAAAGCCATCACCAGAGAGAAGCTACTAAATTTGGTTACAAATTATGCACACAAGACAATAGGGATCCAGAGAGATCTGGGATCTGGGATCTGAGGATCATCATCGAACGGCATAATGATTCAATCGGCAGCAAATCGTTTGATCTAGACGCCTTGATGGATGGCTCAAACAAGGGATCACTTAGCCCGAAAGGAGTGCCAAGTCATTGGACATGAACGGCGATCCTTAAACACCGAAATGATCCTACAGAAAATCTAGACGAGACAAAAGCGAGAGTTCTAAACACAAAAAAAAAAGATAAAGAAGGTATCTGAAATGAAATTGATTTCCACATTCAAGTGGAGATCGACACTTGACACAGTCAAAGCGGGCGAGAGATTGCAAAATCTCCAAGAATAGACCGGAGTCAAGTCTCAAGTGCAAAGAGTCTCGGGTTTTGGGTCTCTCAGCTGCAGAGCATTTTGGGTATGAGGTAACCCCCAAGCTCAAAGACATTGACATAATGATTCTTGGCTTCGGCTTGGGTCTTTTTTCGGTTTTTTGTTTTTGTTTTTTAACTGCCATTTGAGCCACTTAATGAGCCAAACGAAAAACACACGAAAATCTCTCGCCCACCCAACACGACAACGGCGGCTGCTAAAGGCCAAAACCGAAACCGAAACCAAAGACAAAAAAAATTCTTAATAGCCTTTGGGCGAATCATAATTTCTGGCAAAAGGAAAAAAAAAAAAACATGATGTAAGCTGGCCAATTTGTCTTCACCTTTACGTACATCAGGTGGGTCCGCTTAGCGGAGACAACGAAGGGATGTATGTTGAGGGGAAAAGTACGGTAAGATATATCAACAAAAATATACTACATTTTATTTCACTTTATCTTATTTATTGTTTTGAAATCTTCATTTCAAACAGCTATATTTTTCGATAAATGAAACTGCTATTGAACAGATAACTGAAAAGTATTATTTAATTTTTAAATATATATATAAAATAGAGTAAACTTTGATGTATCGAATATTTAAATATCGAACAATATCCTATTTAACGTTAATATATCGATATTTTCGGGGAAATATCTGATGAATTTTATTTTATTTTTTTTTAGTCTCTTTTTTAATTATTTTGCTTGATATATCAGATAAAATATCAATTTATTGCAACTTTATCGCACAGTTTAAATATCTCCATTTGTATATCGACTTTGGAGGGAATTATCGATAAATTATCGATATATTCATAATTTTTGACATCCCCAAAACCGTAAAATCTCATAATTGGGTTCTTTTTTTTTCTTATATACATTTTTTTTATTTTTAAGCTTGTTTTAAATATTTTTGGTTTTTTTTTCTCACTTGTTTTTCAACTTGTGCACAACCATTTGGCATTCGGACATTCGATCGCTTGTCGCCCCCATTCATTAGACCCTCAAGCACGCTGATCTTTTCGTCAAAACACAGAGATTTTTTTGACAATCAAAAAATCAGAGAAAAAGATAGAGAGAGATGGAGAAATAAATCCCTTGATGACTAAATGCCATTAAATGTAATGAAATTGAAGTACGCAACGCTTGCTACCCCTGACCCAGTAAACAGTAAATACTATATGGTTTATGCACATCATAAATACATTTTTGATTAGGCCCATCAGACGGCCGCCCGCATCCCGAGTTGATTTCGTTAATAGGCGACAATCGTTGGAAGCATTTAATCGGCTTCCACACACTCCCCTAACTTCTTTATAATGGCTCTGCGATGCCGAGTGTTAATTCGATAATAATGCCTAGCCTGGCTGAGCAAAAAAAAAAAAAAGGAGAAAAACAAAAAACAATCATTATAATAACGATGATTTCACGCCTGCTTTGCCAAGATTGCAAAAAAAAAAAAAAATAAACAACAAATTCAAATAAATAAATAAAATGATCATGAGGGACCCCCTCTGGAGCCATAAAACCATTCTTTTTAGACTTTAAAAAGCAGCGGTCTGAATGTTTAGATAATGGTTCTTCTCCAGAGATTATGAGTGAGCATGAAGATAATGATCTTAAATCCGATTTGAGGGATTTCCAAGGGATGATCCTACAGGACTTAGATCATTAAAGTAAAAGAGAGTTACGCATTCGAAGCCAAGGAAGACTTAAGATATCTTTGCATTCAGTTTTGGAACCTTTTTAATTACAAAATCCCTTTATATAGTTAACTTATATATAGTCAAAATCTTTTAGGCAATCTCAGATCAAACTCCGTCATACTCCCCCTATAGACATATACATATTTCTATAGATGTCTATAAATATACATAAATAAATAAGTGAAACTTTAGCATTTCATTGTCATCCATCCACTAACTTGAATGGTTTCATTTCACCCACAACCCACATGCCAACGACATGGAGCCGGAGGTGGAGATGGAGACAGAGTCGGAGTCGTAGTCGGAGTCGTAGTCAAAGTCAGAGCCAGAGATAGGAGATGGAATGACGATGGTGATGGGAGCCACATCATCCATCAACCGCTGGCGAGAGGGGTCTGAGTAATTAATAAACAAATAAAATGGCAACTACAATGCGGGTTCATGACCACAGCAGCAGCATCTCATCTCTGGAGATCTCTGAGATGAGCGAACAGCAAATTGCGTGCGCGAACAACTATATTTTATTTACAAGAGGCAAGGCAAGGCAAGGCAAGGGGCGCCACAGCCATGGGAAATGCCTCTACTCGAGATACAAATGCAGATACACAGATGTAGCTACAAGATACACCGAGATGTACCAACTAAGTTGCGACTCAGTCTCACTCTCTTCAGTGTGCAATTAATTGAATGAACAGCGGCGACAAAGAGACAAAAGATCGCCTCCGGGGCATCAGGCATGAATAAAGTCGAGTGAAGGAGAGATCAGTGGATCAGTGAGATTTTCCAAAATGGAATTCATTAAAATTATCAAGAAATTCATGTGCGAAAAGGTCAGGAGAGCATCAATGAGTATGTAATTAATGTTGGATTTTTAATGATCTCTCGGGAGGATTTAAAGAATTAATATATCAGAAATATTTTAAGATAGAAATTAGGCATGGACATATATCGAAAGAAGTACGATATAATATATCGAAGCACTGCGATCAATATCGTAAACTTTAATACATCAATATTTTAAATATCAACCTATATGGAATTTCAATTTTAAATATCGATATTATCGAAAAATATACAAAAAATGGTTTTGATTTAATTTTCTATGTTTTTAATAAATTTTTTAACAAAATATCGATTTGTTGCACAGGTATCGAAATGTTAAGATATCGATAGATATTTTCTGCTATCTGTAGTACTCATAATTTATTTCTTTTAAAAATTCATTAGAAAAAAACAATTAAAGTGAGTATTTCAAGAGCTACATTAAATATCTAAAATATAGATTTAGCGCACATATAACTCAATGTCAAAATTTCCAAGTAAATATATCGATATTTAATGTCATCTAGAATACAGAGAACCTAATGCTTTGGGAGCGCCTTATAAAAAACTCAGTTAAAGTGAGTTTTTCAAGAGTTAAAGTTTCTCAAAAGAGACAGATTAAAATCTCGAATTACTTTGAAATTCCATCCTGATCCTAGGACAATAGAAGCATTCAAAGTCCTTTTTCGAAATGGTTTTTAAAGTCACCTTTAGCACCCTGTTATTCCC
Organism: Drosophila punjabiensis; assembly: GCA_008042585.1. Lineage (NCBI taxonomy): Eukaryota > Metazoa > Arthropoda > Insecta > Diptera > Drosophilidae > Drosophila > Drosophila punjabiensis. The sequence continues at coordinate 130,075 of VNJR01004212.1, forward strand.
GTGATTCCCCGTGATCTGTCATCTCTTCAGCTATCTCTGTTTGATCAACTGCCAAACTGATCGATGATTCCAGTTCCCCCAAAGACCAAAAACCAACAGCAATTTCCCCTTTCCACCAAATCCATCCATCCAATCTATCCCCATTTGTATGCCTGGTGGCCCTTTGGCGATCACTTGACACACTCTACCCCTGTCGAAATGAATAAATGAACTGTCCAAAAGAAATGTGTGAGTGAATCTGATGAGAAGGTGGAGGAAGGAAGTCGAGGAGCTGGGAGAAGTCGCTCATAAATATTGAAATATTCATATGGAAGGGGAAATTGGGGAATATATAGATTTGTTTATACATATATGACAAACGACGACGACAACTTTCCGGCCACCGTATCTCAGCGAATGAATGAATTTTGTGCCACGTTTTCAGAGCCCCCGAAATTGTTCGCTGTTAGTTCGTTGAATGCCAATTGAGGCGACGATACTACAATCGTGCCGATATACTCGTGATAACGATAACGAAATCGAAAATGATACTGAAACTGACTATGAAAATGAAAATGAAACTGAAACTGAGACCCGAAAATATGCAGCACTGAGTCGCTGTGAGTCACACGACGATTTCTTTTTCTTTTCCCATTCATAAATATCAGAAATACATTCCCTGACCTACGACATAATCCCCCGAAGAGCCGAAAAAAATGCGAGCGCGCCACACAAAAATAAATATATCGCACTCGTCGCGACTATATAGTACTTGTATATATATTATATATATATTTTTTTTTTGGGGGGAACTGTTGTATAGCTCGAGGCATCGTCATCATCTTGATCTATGACGAAACTGCTTTTCTTTATTTTTATTTTTATCACGGCCAAGAGATACGCGTTTGATAGAGTCCGAGACCCGGGCGTTAACATATAGCCACATGATTCACGCAGAACACTTTCCCAGAACCAAAGTGATTAGTGCATCGCGAATGGGGTCTCTTTTTATTTTCATTTCTTTTTTTTTCAGGGATGAATGCTTGAGCGAAGAATTCATTTCTTGTGAAAGGATTTTCGTCATTCATTTAGATCGGAGATGTCCTAATACAATGACTCACTGTGAGCTGCAAAATATCAGAGAAGAGATATCTTTTCAGATTCTGAAAACTTTCAAATAAAAAAATAATAATAAGTTTCATTCTTAAAGATTCGAAATTCAACCCAAGACCTACATATCTCCCCTTGTTTGGGAAATACCAAGTATACTCTTAGGGGGGAATAACAATGAGAGTTCCTGTGACGACTTCCCCTATATTTAACACCTTCCCCGACCTCTGATCAACTTACCGATCTGCTGTTGATATATCCGTCGTGTTTGTGATCGGTTTTTGGTTTCTTCTGTGTTCTTCTGTTGATTTTCCTCAGCTGAAAGGTAAGAAAAAGAAAGAAACTTGAAAAATGATGACAAAAAAAAATATGTATATAACTATACAGTATTAATATTTGACGATAATATCGATATATATTGATATAAACAATATTTGTGATATTTTGTCAAATATATCGGATGAAGATAATTTAAAAAAAAAACCAAAGAAATCAGTTCAATAAAATGTTTTCAATATTTATAGATCATAGCTACATTTTAAACTTATTTGGGATATTTTTCAATATTTAAAAATTCGATATATAAAAGTATACGATATTTTCGATAACATATTGAACAACATACTTTTGTTGATACATTATTTTGGACTTTTGCCTTTCAATATACAGTCCTAGCATGTATTAAGCACTGGAATAGTATATAGTCTTTAGTTCAGTTATGCGACATGCTAGATGTGTGACATCATCGTAAGAAACGTAAGTAGAAAAACGGTAAATGGAGTTTTATTTGCCTTCCACGCACGCTGAAAGCGGAAAGAGAGGCAAGAGAGGTGGTGGAATGGTCTAAACAAATAAGTCAATAAATAAAGGCGTTAACTTGGCTTGAATGGCCTACGTAAATATGCGATGAAAACCGACTAAAGCCGAGCCACCAAGCCACTGTGAGGTGGGCTAAAGTCTCGGACCCATACTGAATCCCAATTCCAAACCCAAACTCAAACCCAAACCCAAAGCCCAAATCCAAAGACCCAGACTCTCTATCCAGTGTAGGCTTGCCTTTGCAATCGCTCTCATAGATATATATATATATATATATATATGCATATGAAGATATACATATAGAGACCCCCATAGGCCCAACTATTTGGCAAGAGGAGAGCTACAGAAGTTGGCAATAAGCTAAAAGCTGACAAATGTTTGACAAGCGGAAATGGCAAAGAGAGTAGAGACATGCAAAAAAAAAAAAAAGGAATAAAATGGGGAAAAAACAATGGAAATGCCTACATAGAATTGGGTGTGTTTTTTTTTAGTGTCCTGTGGATATACCCTTAGGGATAATTAGCACAGTTAAAAACTTTTTTTATTTTCATAAAATATTTTCCCAAATTAATTGTATAAACAAAGACCTTACAGAATGTATACAACAACCTCATATATCATTTATATGGCTGTGTTATGTAAATAACTAAATTATTCATCAAAATGTCTTTTAGCTTCTGCAGTTTTTCTTTTTTTTTTTGTATTAACAATAGGTGTTTAATAATCTTTTTCTTATTCAAATTAATCTTCTCAAAATATATTTTAGAAAAAAAAAAGGTAAAGTGTCAAAGAGCATATTGATGACAGATTTCTGGTAATATCTTAATGTGCGACACCGCTTGACACCTTCCGAAAACCTTGGTCTCTGCGCCCTCTGTTCGCTCCGAAGTCAGGTAAGAATTGGACAAGGTCAATGCCACATTTTTGTGCAGGCCTTTTGCCGCATTGACCTTTTTTTCGGGTAGGTGGGGTGGAGGGTAACTCCTGGTGCTGCTGCTGTCGAGTGCGTGACGAATGCCCCGCGCATGCGGTCATCAAGGTCAGTCCAACTAGTGACTGTTGTCCCTGTGCCGCCACCCCATTCACTCCTCTACCGATCCTAACATAAAGGTTATACTCATTAGAACAGCTGACGATATGACTCAATCTCCTTGCAAAAACAAAAACAAAAAATGGGAATAAAAACAACATTTCGAGAGGCGCCTGAGCGCAGTGGGAGGCCCTTCGTCAAAGGCAATGACTCATGGAAAATTTGCTTTTTAAAGAAAATGTAGAAAATGTACAAGGTAACTTAATATAATAGTATTTGCAAATTAAGCTAGTATAAAAAAAAAAGTATTTATTTATAAGCACAAGAATAATTCTTGAACGAAAGTTTCCAAAGAATTATAAATGTAAAATAAACCCTAAAGTGAAAAGGTCTCTGACTCACAAGAAGTTACTATTTAAATGTTAAATGTTACTGTGTTTAAATACAAAACTTTTCTTGATTATTATTATTGGAAAAAATCATTACCTTTTTAGCAAATTAAAGGATTATAACCCGATAGCAAGTAAGTTAATATTAGCAGGGTTAATACTCAACTATTTATTACACTATTCCGTTCCCCTGAAATGGTCTTATCTGTGTCATATTATAGTGTAAGCTTTTAGCTGGGAAATATATATATATATATAGCCTTATCTCGATGCTATTAGCTATAGTTTACAAGTATAGCCATATGGCGCCCTCTGCGGTGCTTATCTTTTACTAATATACGAGTCATAAAGGAATATATCGCTCTTTGTTCGCCGATCGATGGATGGATGCCATTGCAAGTTCTTCCTCTATAATCATAAATTTGTCGGTCTACCCCTAAGTGCTTCAAACTGGATCTGTCAGTATGCCATATTTTATGGATAAAACATCGTATACACTCTACAGATACTATGATGCATACTATATAGTATATGGTGTATGAGTGTATGATGACGGCTTAGTAAGTGGAAAAAAAAAAAACTTCAGATAAACTCAATAAGCTTGGAGCTGTCACAGTTTGCTCGTGGCGTTTATATACTATATATATTTACATATGCATATCGGTCGGATATTACGAGTTGGTGCTTTGAGGGTGTCCGTTGCATGTGGTCTTATAATGGAAAAACAAAAGCAATGCAAATCATATACAAACAAGTAGAAAAGGAATATAAGCTCGACTGTGGGATACCCCAAGTTTGGGTCCTTCTTTCCCGCTCTCTGAGAAAATATCGCTATTTTATATAAGAATTGATATGTTAAGCTATATATATTAGACCAATGTAAACGAAAAAAGATCAATATAATTTAAAGTTTTTTTACATTTCTTTTTGTAACTAATAATTATCATATCGATATTTTTCGATATGTTCAAGTAGGATGCATCAAAAGTTTATCTATCGATATTTTTCGATATGTTCATGTATCATGTATCAAAAGTTTACTATATTTTTAATATAAAGCTCTAACTCTGGCTCCTTAAGCATGTTTTCTGCTTCCTTTTCATAACAATATAATTTCATATCAAATACGATATTTTTCGATATCTATAAAATCGATATATCAAAGTTTCGTATATTTTTGATGTGATATTAAGCACCTAACTCTGGCTCTAGCTAGAAAAGTCTCTGAGATCTAGGTATACTTTCTATGCGGAAACGGACATGGCCGAACTACCTTTTAACTAATAATTATCATATCGATATTTTTCGATATGTTCAAGTAGGATGTATCAAATGTTTACTATATTTTTAATATAAAGCTCTAACTCTGGCTCCTTAAGCATGTTTTCTGCTTCCTTTTCGTAACAATATAATTTCATATCAAATACGATATTTTTCGATATCTAAAAATTCGATATATCAAAGTATCGTATATTTTTGATGTGATATTAAGCACCTAACTCTGGCTCTAGCTAGAAAAGTCTCTGAGATCTAGGTATACTTTCTATGCGGAAACGGACATGGCCGAACTACCTTTTAACTAATAATTATCATATCGATATTTTTCGATATGTTCAAGTAGGATGTATCAAATGTTTACTATATTTTTAATATAAAGCTCTAACTCTGGCTCCTTAAGCATGTTTTCTGCTTCCTTTTCGTAACAATATAATTTCATATCAAATACGATATTTTTCGATATCTAAAAATTCGATATATCAAAGTATCGTATATTTTTGATGTGATATTAAGCTCCTAACTCTGGCTCTAGCTAGAAAAGTCTCTGAGATCTAGGTATACTTTCTACTGGCCGAACTACCTTTCCCAAAACGGATAAATCAGGAATATTAAATATAGTATACTTTATGGGGTGTGCGATTACTCCATTACCAACCCCGTTATGTTGACCCAAAAGTTAAGTTATACCCCTGCACCATATGGAGTAACAAATATACTAAAATAAGTCAACAATCAAAATTGGTTCTCTGCTAATTTTCACAAACACACACAACCATCACTTTGTTGGCACATTCCAACTCAGATATTCAGTGTTATTGGATAAAACAACAAGTTCCTATATCAGAGCCAGTCAGCATAATAATATAAATAATAATAATAATAATCATCGTAACTGCTATTGTTGTTGCTGCTCTCTCTCTCTCTCTCTCTCGATTGCAAACAATTGCGATTTTGCTATTTGGCATTTGATTTCTTTTGTTTATTTGTATTATTTTTTTTTCGCCATTGTGTCGATGATTTGATTTTGGGATTTTTCAGTGTTTTTGGCAACGCGACACGCAAATCGATGGTTGCCACCCTCTTTAAGCCGGAGAAAACAGTCAGTCAGTCAGCAATACAAAAACAAAAACAAAAACAAAACAAAAAAAACGGAGAAAAACTACACAAAAAAACACTCTGAAATTTACGTTAAATTCTGCGCTTACTTTTTTTCTGCACGCGACCCGAAAAACAGCAGCAAATTTTTTTTTTCGAGCCCAGACAAGGAAGCACGTTCGTTATTACCAATAACGGTACCAATATTCAAGGCGGTAACCGTTTTTTGCACTCTCTCACGCACTACAGACACACACACACACACAGCACAATAACAAAAAAAATATGTAAATAACCGTAGATAAAAGGAGAGAACCTTCACAGAAATTTTAAAAGTCGAAAACGGAAGGAAAATCAGTTGTAGGAAGTTTGCAGTTTGGAGTTGGATGGACACCGCGACGACTTCGCGACACCGAAACCGCAACTCCGCCACTTGACGGGGCGACCATATGACTGGAGACAAAACTGTAACTTTAACGGGACTGCACAGGGTTGCCCAAGCACCCACTCCCACTCCCACCCCCCCCTTTTCGCGGGCAGCTTCCGCGCAAGTCCTTGCCCAACTATTTTGCAGAGAGCGGAAGAGAGAGAGACCGTGAGAGAGCGGAGGAGGAAGAAGGAGCAGCGAAATAAGAAGCATAAGAAGGCGGTAAGGAAAGCACAACGCACTGCAAAATAGTTGGCACAGTGGAGGGAAGAAGACGTCAAGATCAATAATTCAATATTTCGATTTCTTTGAAATTAAATTAAATGAATTTATCAACTTTGAATGTAAAAAATAAAGGGTATAAAAAAAAAACGCGGCAGTCCCTTTAGAACTCAATTGCATTGTGCGCTGTATTATTCGTTTTTGAATGCCAAGGCAATAAAATCGTAATTAATTGCCTTACACACAGTGGGGTGTTTATTGTATGACAAAAGGATCCGGGACAACCACTGTGCGCGTCGTCGACTGGAAATTATTGTAATCCATAAACGCTATCAGTGGAAGTGTGCGTGTGGAAAGAGAGGCGCATGCGTTGGCGACCGCTATGTGCCATGGGAAAATGATGGAAGGAAGGGAAGCCGCCCAGCCCAACTAGCTTAAAGCACACACAAAAAAAAAAACTCTGTTTTGATAATGCCTTGTGTGTGTGTGTGTGAGTGTGCTTATCAGTGGTGTAATGTGTGTTGGCTCTTATCAGTTTGAAAATTGATGGACGACCTGAGAAATTAAAAACTTGCAGCGACAAAAGACAATGGAAATGGTGCTCTCTCTCTCCCTCTCTCTTCCACTCTCCTACAGACTCTCTCTCTCTCTTCCTAACAGTTTTTGCGTTACTTCCACTCCTGCTCATCTCATTTCCTCTCCTTTGCTTCAGAAACTGTTTGTTGTTGTTGCGGACGTCCAACAGGCGTAAACAGCTGTAAATTGTTTGTTGACACACACACACAAACGCAGGCGTACACTGCACAAAGTGTCATACTGCCTTAAATAAGTAAATAAACAAAGCAAAATTTTTAAAAGTCGGGCTTTGAGTAATGAATTGACCAAAAATTTATGGCATTCAGAGCAAATTTTAATGCAAAGCATTTCCCGGAAACCAAAGAAAGTCATCCGTAAGCAAAAACAAAGCCAAGGGAATGACCAAAAAACGTGGTTCTAGGAAATCACTCAGCGCACTCAACAGAACATATTTCTTTCTTCGATGCAAAAACTAAAAAAATTTCAACAAGTAAATAAAACTGTAAACAGAAGAAGAAGCGTGGAGCTCCGATAGCGGCGGGATGATGACAACTCTGGCTGACCCACTCGATAGGGCATGTGTTCTATTCGCCTTTGTTCTTCTTCGCTTTTGGGGCTGCCAGCTTTATTATCGCCACAAAACATAAAAGACAACAAAAAAAAACAAAACTAAATCACAATCGCTGCAAACATGTGTAACGCTCCCATTTGTATTTATTCCGCTGATAAAAAACTCACGACGACCGCCGACGGGTTAAATCAACCGTTTGTTGGAAATCGTCGCAAAAAAAAAAACAACAAAAAACAAAAATATCAAAAAGGGAAATCAATTCTATATAATAGTGTAAAATATAAACATTTCACCAGAACAAACTTGATAGAAAATTACTACGAAAGCATCAAGCATCTCAATCATTTATTTAATTATACAATTAATTAATAAAAAGGAAAGACTTGTAAAACCTTCAACATTTCGCAATTTAAACAAACATATTTAACATTAAAAGGCTATTCCATAAATAAAAAACTGTCCAACATTATATTTTATTCGGACATCCGGAGGAAACTAACCTTTTTTCGAAGACAGCCGCCAAAAAAACAGCAGATTTGTATGCAAATGGTTTCGTTTTATTTTCTACTATTATTATTGTTTATTCTCACAACAACAACAACAATAGTGGGAAACAATTCGTAGGTACATCGAATCAAATCAAATTAAATCGAAACATATTTCAACAGTTATCAATAGATTGATTCAATATTTCGCACTTTGCACTCCACTCCGCGCTTCGAAAATTCTAAAATTCCGCTTTTTTTGCACACACAAAAAAAAAACAATACAAAAACATAAACAAAAAATAAACAGAACCGGCGGGCAAACGGGGAGAGGACGGCCCTTAATTAAGTCGGGCTTGAAAAATGCCAAAAGATGTCATATTAACAATAGTTTGTTTCAGGAAATATTAATTATTTCGATTCCCGGGTTCAATTCTGAATATTTTCGAGACAGTTTTTCGAAGCGACGACGACGACGCGACTCAAGGCGGCAAATGCCGAAACGCAGCGAAACACACGAGCAACGAGCAACGAGCAACGAGCGAGCGGCCGTCGGCCGACAAATTTCGAAATGATTTCGCGTTGCGCTCACTTAAATAGACTCTGCCCGCTGCGCATGGTGCCGGTAAGTTCACGGTGGTCTCGTCGGCTGCCTAAGCGTTCTGGTTTTGTTCCTTTAACGCTAAAGGCTGTATGCAAGTGTTTATTATTATTATTAACCCTTAAGGTTAATCATCACATTGAAAAAAAAAAAAAAAAATCGCAAACAAAGGAATGTGTATTAAATTATTATAAATATTAAAAAATATGTGTTAATAATAAAATTGTAGAAAATCAACTCTTGTTATTATAAGAGGTAATTATAGCACCATGTCCTTCATAAAGGTTAATCAACGCATAAAGGCTGTATGGAAGTGTTTATTATTATTATTAACCCTTAAGGTTAATCATCACATTGAAAAAAAAAAAAATCGCAAACAAAGGAATGTGTATTAAATTATTATAAATATTAAAAAATATGTGTTAACATTAAAATTGTAGAAAATCAACTCTTGTTATTATAATAGGTAATTATAGCACCATGTCCTTTATAAAGGTTTATCAACGCGTTCTTGTTTTATATTTCAAGTTCCAAACTCGAAGCTTTTTTAAATTTAAATTTTAAAAAGAATTCCCTGCTGGTCATAAGAATAGGACACTGTAAACACACGCGCCCTATAAAGTTTTTACTTTCCTGTTCGTCTTTTAGAATTAAAGTTTCAAACAATACTAGATTTATGCAAAGAAGATTACATTTTAAGCTTAAAACTATTAATATTTAAATTGTAAAAATAAAATCTCTTTATATTATAATAGTTTAAGCGCTACAAGCATTACTATTAATGCTGAAGTGACCACCTTAAACTAAATGCACCCTGCCGCTGCGCTGCTCGCTAGCGATGGTCAACTTGGCTAGATTCGTCTGCGATTATTCGAACCGATAAAACGATAGTTGGTTCTTTGACAGCGAACAAGAGCTGACTGCTTTGAGTTTCTCTTTTGAATTTGATTTTATTTTGGATTTTAAATTTCAATATTTAAGCGTTATTTTCAAATGAAGTAACTAACAGACGTTCAGTTTCCTGATCTCCTCCCGCGGAAGCATAACGAATATGGGTTTTCTTAGGGCATCGTCGTCGATGTCGCCAAAAAGGGCGCCAAAAGAGCTTCTTCTGCGGAAAACTTATATTGTTCCAAGTCGGTGCGAAGCCAACAAAGAACTGCGCTGATGATTATCAGCATGAAAACGATAATGAAGCGGTAAACATGAATCCCCACGATTTCCATAATGTTTGATATATATATAATATTATTTTTCTAGGCAAAAAAACACACAGGTTACTGAGAGGCCCAAGGAAAGTGTGAAATGTGACTGTTTTCTACTTCTACTTTTATAACTTAAATATCGCTAATTAGATGGAAAGGGAAATCTATCATGCAAAAATTCAGTAAATATAATAAAAAATATATGTATATATAAGAAATCAAAAGGAGGTGTTCAGATTTACCATATCCGCATCCACCTCCTGCCACATCTGCTCCGAAGTGGTATCCAGTTCCGATACATCCTCGTTCTCCCGTCCAGACGGCGGTGAGCTTGAGATTGAGGATGCAACCTCATTACCCGTGCAATCGATGCCAATCAAATCCGGTTTGACACTCAAATCCTGCTGAATCTCCGTACTGTTGGTGGACCGCTTGAGACCCAAAATCAATTCAATGTCGTAGGAGCAGCCCTTCAAGCTATCAATACCTTGCTGAGCGCCCAAGCTCTTTGGATTCATTCTAAAGTTACAAATATAATTAGCTGAATTTTTCAATGAATTTATCATCAATCTAACCTCAGGGCCTTGTAGTAGTATTCCAAAGCCTCGATCGGCTGCCTCCCTTTCGCCAGCATATTGCCCATTTGGACAAACAAATCCGCATTCGGATAGAATGTGGTGTGCTGCTCCAACAGTTTCAGAACCTCCTTCCTCTCGCCCTCCAGCTCCAACACGTCGGCCATCAGGGCCACCGCCGGCGTATAGCTGGCATCGATTTGCAATGCCTTCTGGGCAAACTTACGGGCCGTCTTCCTCACCTCCGGATTCCCCGAGGAGAACAATGTCCGTCCGAACAGCACATAGCATCGGGCCGACGTTTGAAAGTTACGCAAGGTGAGCGTGCAAATGGCCTGTGCCTCCGTGTATCTCTTCTGGGCCAAATAGCAGTTGAAGAGACCCCTAAAGACCTCGAAACGATATGGCAGATATAGCTGGGCATCACGATATGCGCTTGCCGCTTCCGTGTATTGTTGCATTTCCGTGTAGATGCGGGCCCGCAGCAGCAGTGCCTCCGGATGGCTCGGCTCCAGCTGGAGGCAGCGCCTCACCAAGCCCAATCCGCGCTCAAATTTCCGTTCAACGAACGTGAAATGGGCGCGCAGGAATAAATGATGGGCGGTTACCAGGCGCGGATGCTCCGACTCCGCCGGCAGCCGACCATAGAGGCGATCGCGCTCCGCCACATCACGGTCACCCAGCTCGAGGACCACGCACAGGACACCCATGGCCTCCAGATTACGGGGATTGGCGTGCAGGGCGGCAGACAGGCACTGCTCCGCTTTGAAGAGCTGACCGTGATAGTAGTAGCACTTGCCGGTGGCCAGTTGCAAATGTTCGCTTCGCCGCAGACCGCCGGAGCCCATGCTGAGCTGCTCCAAGGTTCGGGCCGCATCCAAATGGCGACAGTTGAGCATCTGGGCGAGAGCCTTCACATAGCTGCTCAGCCAGTCGATGTCGTGGGGCGATGTGGCAGCTACAAAGCAGAAATATTATAGAGGCAAAGCACAAGAGTGGCTACCTACCGTTCATAACCAGCGAGTTGACCTCACTGCCCTCGCAGCCCAACTGGAGCATCTGCCATATCACCGGCAGCGCCATTGGACACTCGCGTATCACCTCCTTGTAGGCACACAATGCCTCGGCTTTGTTCCTGCAGTTGCTGCTTGCTGGTCCGCCACAATGTTGCAGCTTGGCGAGCATCAAGTTAATCCTCGGCGTCCTCGACTTTACGGGCACCTGGAGCAGCACACCGATGGCCATCTGTGTGTTACCTATCTGACGATAGCATTCCGCCAGCCGGCGTCGCATCTCCACGTCCCCAAACTCCGCATAGACGCTCTCAATGGCCGCCAGGCCACAGTTTCGCTTGCGCATCATGAGGCTGCGCTGGTGGATTAGCTCCTGGAGCGTGTGCTGGGCGGCATGGAAGTGGTGCTCCTTGAACTGGGCAGCGCCCAGATAGAGCTGCACCTGGTACTCCACCTCCTGGGTGGCCAGGGTGCGATCGTTGCGCAATAGCGTCAGCAGCATGCTAGCCTGCAATGGAGGAGTCTTAGTCTCTCTCCAAGGAACTTCCTTTGGCTTAATACCTACCGCTGGTATCACGCTCTCGTACAGCTTGTGATCGTACAGCTTTTTTACGTTAACGAATAGAGCGTTTTCCATTATATCCTGTTTTTTTTCTTCACCGAACAAAAATATTTTTCAACAAATGTGAAAATAACTGTAAAAAGGACTGGTTCCGGCTTATTGGCTTTACTGGTTCATCCGCATTTTCGCGGGCTTTCTCTTCTCACAAGTGCTGCCAGCTTGGCTTTTTTTTAGATCTAGCGTATTTTTCTGTCACGAGCTTATTTTAGCTATTTTCTACATAGAATCTGGTCGCACTGGAAAAAGTTGTGAAAATTATTTAGTATTGAGATTTGTTGACAAAATTAAATAAAAATCAGTACAAAATGCCGTTTTTGTAAGCGAAAAATAACAGCAGAGAGACAAAATTATTGGTCCTTTTATAGCATTTTTGCTGTTCAGTATTTTTTACCTTTTAATTTATTTGCTAAAAAAAAAATGAAAGCCTTTATTGTTTGGAAAATTCCACATTTTATATATTTAATTACATAAAAAAGAGTTTGAAACAAACTTAAAAACAAGAAAGGAAGCAAACTTACATTTTTTTACATTTTTACATGTAAAGAATAATGTAATTTTTCTTCACGTTTACCGATCGTTTGTATGGCAGCTATATGATATAGTCGTCCGATTCTTATGAAATTTACAACAAAATTCTGAAAAAATATGAACCACTAGTATCTAAAAGTAGAAGAAATTATGTTGAAAACTGACACAGCTATAATTTTTTTTCTGAAAAGTTCACGACCGTTCCTATGGCAGGTATATGATATAGTAGTCCGATTTTTATAAAATTAAATCCGAAAATCTAGAATAAAATAAATGGCTTATAACCGAGAGTTGATCAAGATATGTTGAAAAACAGTGAAGTTATAATTTTTTTTCAACAAATTTACGGAACGGTTGTATGGCAGCTATATGATATAGTTGACCGATCCGGCTCGTTCCGACATATATACGAGTGAGAGTATATAGAATACTATTTGCAAAGTTTCATTCAGATAGCTTCAAAACTGAGGAACTAGTTTGCGTAGAAACGGACGGACAGACGGACATGGCTAGATCGACTCGGCTGTTGATGCTGATCAAGAATATATATACTTTATAGGGTCGGAGATGATTCCTTCACTACGTTGCAAACTTCTGACTGAAATTATAATACCCTGCAAGGGTATAAAAAAGGACTAAAAAAATTTAAACTTGCTTCAACGTTTCTTTTATTTTTAGGAGCAAAACCGGAGGAAAGTCTCTTTATTTTCCATATTAACCACACTCTATGCACTTGCAAGTCTTATAATCTCTCAATTCTTATAAATTTTAATGGTAGATTTAAGGAGAAAAGTAAACACTCTGGTAATTTGCATTTGATTTTATTATTATTATTTTGAGATTTACAACGCTTCGACTTCGGCTCGCACTTACGACTTACAGATTATTGCTAAGTAATGCCACAAAAAAGTATCATAAGTATATCTCCGGACCTACGTCTACGTAGCAAATGTTAATGTTAAATGTATAAATTGCCCGTTATTCAATACACATTTGTTTATATAAATTTATATAGTATTTATATATATATTATATTTAATATTCTTTAATAAACCTTTTGTTAACTGGAAGCTGTGTGTGTGTGTGTATGTTGAGTGGTGGTGCTGCTGGTTCGCTCCTCCATCGAACGTTAGTGGCTGCGGCAGGCAAATACTTGTTATATATCGCTTGGATCCATCTATAGACTATACATATACACTTTTCGCCCTAATTCTCTATACATTCTCCTCTCGGTGCTCTTGGCTAACCTCTAACCTCTTAGTGAACCTAAAAAACATAGAGTTGACCCCTTGAATCGCATTCATAAGGCAGTGGATAAAACATAAATCCTTCTCACTGAGTTTTTTCGAAAAATACAAATACAAAACTGTTGTAATTAAAAAAAAGTAAAGAAGAAAAGGTAAGGTAAGGGGGTAGAATTCAACGTATTTTGTATAGAGAATAGCTAATCTCTGGACCCTTCTAACAACTACAACTACTAAATCGCTAAACTCTGCATTATCGTCTTTGTTCTTAGCCTAAAGTGGACGAGCAGGAGCTGGAACTGGACGTATTCGATGTGGGGAAACGAAAAAGTGAACATTTTTAGCTTACTGAATATTAATATTAGCTAATTGGTAATTTTGAAGCTTAAAAAAACAACGAACAAAAAATAAAATAAATCGTAGCGAAAGCGAAAGCTTATCTGCCGCCACTCGTACTTCGTACTTCCACTCTACACACTCCCCACATTTGTTTTTGTTGTCTGGATCCTGTCTATGGACTGTTGCTGGCGCTATTATTGCAGGCACACATGCTGAAGAACTTGGTCTTGACCTCCTCTATGGAATAGTCCTCCTCGATGGCCGGATAGCTGGACTTCTTAAGGGAAGAGAGTAATTGAAACAATTGTAATCAAAAGATATATATAAAATATGCTACATTATAATAACAAGAAAAGTGAGAGAGTCAAGAGAGCATCTCACACATCTTGTTATTATATAAAGTCTTTGGCATAACCTACGTTTTGTGTGATATTCTGGCCGCGCAGTATCTGCCAGTTCTCCAGGGTGTGCGCATACTGCAAATACTTTTCGAAATTGTGCAGCGTCTCGTAGACATGACACAGGCCCAAATAATCATACTCCAGGCCAGAGTACGAGTGACCAAACAAGCGCAGGCCTATATGAAGAGAGAAAGAAAGAAGGGGATTCATTATTATTTGTTGTAAATAATAATTATTAATACAGAGAAAGCAAGCCAACTTTGGGAAGTGGAAGTTGATATACCTTTGCATGTATATTGATCATAACTAAGCCAAAAATGCATTAGTTTAAATTCGGAAAGCTTTTTTATGCTTATTTTTATTCGGTTAATAAATCAGCATTGTAAATTGAAAATTTAAAAAAATTAATAAATTAACATGTCTAAATCGATTCGGCTTTTAATGCTGATCAAGAATATATATGATTTATAGGCTCGGAAACGATTCCTTCACTTCGTTGCAGGCTTATGACTCATATTATAATAATATAAATAAATAAATAATATAAATATAATATCCTGCAAGCAAAGACGGTCAAATAACAAGATAGCTTACGGCCATACGACTTTTTTGACCGTCTTTGCTGCAAGGATATCAAATTGAGATTTAGGTTTCGCAAATGTGTTACGATTATCATCTATTATTATTCAAAAACGAATTACTTGGCACTCAGTTAGAAACAGTAAGAAAACAGATCACTTTGTTGAGGCAATGGTAAGATTATTATCACAACAATTTCGAAAAAAGCCTCAGAAATAGTTTTAAACAGGATACAAAAGGATAAAATATATATGTAGCTCTGTTTTTGCTTGCTAAAAGCTCATTTCCGAGTATTTTAGTGAGCATTTAGTGAGACTCACGAATTTGTATAGTTTCCCAGTGCGTTATTGGAAGAATTTCGTTTTACCATCGACTTTTGGTCCAATGGAAATATATTATATTATATTATACTCACTTATATCGATGCTGCGCAGGTAAAGCTTCTCAGCTTCGTGATACTTTTTCATTTGATAATTGTAAAGCGATGCTAGGTGGCCTATAGACAGGCCCACCTCGTAGTCAAAGGCACCCAGGAGATCTGTCTTAATCTTGATCGCCTTCTGATGCATACGTTCGGCTTCCTCGAATCGATTCATCGTTTGATACAACCGCCCCAGATTACCATAGTGTTTGGCTGTCTGTACATTCACCTCGCCGAATGTTTCCAGCGAGAGAAGGAGGGCAAAGTTATGCAGCTCCTCCGATTGCAATAGCAAATCCTCCTCATCCATACCATCGGCCATTTTATCAAGCGCAATCTCCTCCAGCAACAAGGCCTTGACACGTTTCGCCGATGCCAGCATGAGATGATTGCTCGGCACCAGATTCTTCATGATGTTCACAGCCTTATCGACATGATCCTGCGCACAGCTAAAGTCACCGGTGCTATATTCATGGACATAGTAGGCATACGACAGATCCTCATGGGCGATCGCCACATGAAAGTTCATGTTGCCAAAGATG
Source organism: Drosophila punjabiensis (assembly GCA_008042585.1). NCBI lineage: Eukaryota > Metazoa > Arthropoda > Insecta > Diptera > Drosophilidae > Drosophila > Drosophila punjabiensis. Next base: position 146,126 of record VNJR01004212.1, read on the forward strand.
CCGCGTCGGACGGCGAGGGCCTCCTTGTAGACATTGACCGATTGGAATACAGAGTCCACGTTCAGCAGGAAGAAGCCATAGTCGAGGAGGGCATCACCGTATTTCTGATGCGTTGGACCAAAGTGTACGCTACGAAGAAAGCGGAAGAGTAAGTAATACTGATGATGATATATTGAAAAAGACAGAAAGAGACCGCTCTTACCGAGCCCGTCGCAGTGCCTGGCAGATGAGCAGATTGGCCCGGGCAAAGTCCCTCTTAACCACACAGGCCTTGGCCGCTTGGCGCAGCACATCGATGGCAATGCTGCAACGAGATAAAGAGAGGGAGAGATATCCACAGATTAGGATTCATCCGTTTTATGGTTAAGAGTGAGACACCAAACCAAACCAAACCAAACCAAACCAAAGCAAACTCACCGCGGCGGGGCAGACACCTTCAGCATGCGCATGGCCAGACCGCTCCACTTGTGGCTAAAGTTGTACTCATTGCGGGCAAAGTACATGACCGATATCTGGCTATAGGTCATGGCGATCAGCTCTTGCGGCACCATGTTGTTCAACAGATGATTTAGTGAGATGAGCTCGTCGTAGGTGCGTTTCGCCAGCTTAAAGTTGCAATGCGCTGACTCGGCATAAAGGAGGCTACAGGAAAGTGAAAATATAAAGTCAAGATCAAGATTTGTTTCGAATTGTTTTATAAACTATTATGAAAATTACCGCTGCAGGCAGTCCAGGCGCATAACGAGCCAGTGTTTGTGGCGCGGCAGATGCTTCAGTCTTGCGTTGAGGCACGACAGTACAGATATGCTCTCCTGCATCCAACCAGCCTCCGACAGAAAGGAGCCAAGGCGCAGGCCCAGATCAATCACCTGCAGCTCCTCGGCGGGCAGCTCCTCTAAGGCGACATCAGCGGCAGCAGCAGGAGCTGTGGCGGTGGCGGGAGCGATCACATTAAGTTTGCTTTGGGTTTCCTCATCGCCTGCAATCCTCGTCGCACTCGTCGCACAGGCAGTATCCTCTCCCTCATATATGTGCATACTGCAGTCCGGCAGTTGGCTTTCGCTTTCGCTTTCCTCATTCTGTTTCTGTTTCTGATTCAGTGGCTGGCCAAGCCACTGCTGCTGCTGCTGCTGTTGCTCCTGCTCCTGGTCCGTTTGATCCTGATCGGTCTGGACACTGTAGCGGGAGACAAAGGCTTCGTCCAGGCGGCTGGCCAGCAGCTTATTGCTGGCCATCAATGAAGCAACAATGCGCAACAGTTTGCTGCGTGCCGGTGCATAGCGAACGAGTCGCAAGAACACATCCAGGCAGGATAGCTCCTCCAAAAGTGTGTCCTTCAACGACTCTTGCTGTGACATCTGTTTGGGATAAAACGATAAAAGCAAGTATATATCAAGGGTAAAGAATAAACACAATCAGGGGTGGGCATAGAATTTCAAGATGGGAGCCACAAAATCCCACCTAAAGTCAATAAAATAAAGAAATTATTGTAAAATATGATGTATACAAATTTTAACTATAAAAAAACGATGGCAATAAGCGTTAAATATTTAAATAGGTAATAAATAAACGTGATATATTTGAAATGTTGCCCTTAAATATCGATATATTTTCGATATGTCAGTATATTATGTACATGTATATCTGTCATCCCTAGAGAGGAGCCAGAGAACGAACGAACGAACGCACACATTAAATCAGTGAACAATGGAATATGCTTAGCCATTATCAGCAAGTTCAATGGCTCTTCTTCTCGGCAAGGTCCAGCCAGTAGCCTCACTGCATCCAAGAGCGAGAACAGGACAATCAAAAGGCGCTGATCCGATCTGATCCAGCTCTCTCTCTCTCTCTCTCTCTCTCTGTCTAGCCTTCCATCCCTTCCCCTGGACTTCCCGTGGACTGGTTGGCTTGCTATTTATAGACCTGCTCCTCATTGTCGCCGCTTTTGTTTATAATCATTTGCACCGTAATAGCTTGTTGTATGCAGCCATAGCAATATGGAAGTCAAGTTGGACAACCACCTGTGACTCTAGCCTGAGTTTTTCCCCGAATAAGAAAATCCAGCAAGAGAGTCTGGAGTGCGAGTATCGGGTTAGATTTAGTAGAAGTTCGTTTCCTTGCTTAAACAATTAGTAGAATAAACTAAGAACTATCAAGTTTAGTTACTTGGAAATGAAGTAATAATTAAACTTTAAAGCAAACGTATAATTTTATAACAAAATCAAATAAATTTAGTTCTGGTTATTGAAGATATTGTTGAATTAAATTAGTGCACTAGAAGAGTCTTTCTAATTAGAGAAACCACCCACCGACTTGAACGATTTATGCAGGTGTTAATCTGTATTCACATTTAATCGGACAACTTCTCGTTGAAGGACCCATCCCCCCATTTAGGGTTAATGAGCTGAGGAGGCTGAGAACGTTGAGGAGGAGGGTGTAAACAACTTAAGCGGAAAAGTAAACACAAACAGCGACAAGTTACTATACCCCACCACATAGCCCCTGATAATGAGAGAAATATGTATGAGAAAATGGTAATTGCCAGTGGCGAAATATCTATGAACATTTACCAAAAAAGGAGGGACTGCAGGGGGAGCCGGAGTTGGCGATAAGCAAGTGCTGTAATCGGTATATGTTATGATCGGTGACGGAAAGGCTACGTTACGTAGAAAATTGTATATCAAAATCGGTTTCAGGAGCCTTAACTAATTTACTGGAAATCGATTAAAGGTAGAGCCTATAGCCTTGAATTTAATTATATTTTATCGAATAAATATGGTAGCAGAAAGACTTTAACTTTCTCTCTCCTTAGTTTTACTTCTGCTTACACTTAATATGCATTAAAAATTAATAACAAAAAGCTTATTTTCTTATTAGAGCTGGCAAACCAACAAGACTTATCGATTTAAAAATAATCGGAAACTTGAATTCTTCTTTCCAGCTTCTTCATTGTCCAATTCCAGGCATTGGAAAATGATTGTGCATGTCTGAGCACGCATGGACATTCACACACACACACACACACACACATGTATATCCAACACTTACCATTTCGTAGGCATCGATGAGCACGTTGCGCGGCAACTCCGGCAGCCGACTAATTCTGTCCAGCGCCGGCACCTTGGTGTCCATGCTGCCAATAAGGGCCTGCAGCGACAGGTCGTACAAGGCACGCGGCGTGTTGTTCTGGCCGCTACCGGCGGCGGAGGCCATCAGAGCCAGGAGCTGCTGGTTAGCCATCTCCGTTGTGTGTGTCCTGGCGTAGCACGGCAGCAGCCGCTGCTTTGGATCGCTGGCGTCTGGCGACTGAGAGGAGAGGGGAGGGCGTGGCACTCTGCAACAAGTATTCACCTTGTTGTATGCAGAAGAAGAGCAAAAACAACCGAAAGTGTACAAATATTCGCACACGTGCCGCGTGAACAAAATACGAGAAAAAAAAAACAAATTCAAGAGAAGGCAAACAGAAAAAAAAAAAACACAAATACCGTTGCAATCGCAGCGGCAGCGCTACGCAACTTGTCGAGGCCTGAAAAGTCGGGTTTCTGAGCTCTTGTTTGTGTGTGTGTGTGTGTGGTGTGTTTCGCACTTTACTTCACTTCACTTCACTTTCTTTTGAGGCGTTCTTCGCCTTCTCTGGCTTTCGGTTTTCCTTTCTTTGCCCGCAGCCAGCGCTCAGCCGACGTCGCTGCCAACAGCTCTTTGTTTTTGTTGCTGCTACTGCCGTGCTGCGGATGCTGTTGCTGTTGCGAATGTGCTTTACGAGTGCTACCGTTGTTTCGCGTGCTGCACCGCCTACTGCAATTGTTTGGATTTCGTTTTAATTGCAGATTGGCGTTCTGCTTTGTTTTTCGTTTTGTTTTTCTTTTTGCCTTGAAAAGCAGCGTTGCCAATTTTAGCTATTTACCCGCTATATCTGGCGGGTTTCAAAAGCAATAAGCGGAGTAATCGACTGGCAGGAAAAATAGCTTTTTTTCAGCTATTTTCTCACTAAATCTAGCGTTTTACAATTTTAAGGTAATGCAGTTTTCGGAGCGAATATGGCGTAATTTCACCTTAAATGAATTAAGAAAATAATAAAAAAAAATACTTTCGGTAATACCTCGTTTTTTTAGCCTTTCTTTTTCATATTTGGCCTATATTTGCTTATTTTGTCCAGAATCTAGCTTATACGGTGGTCATAGCCTGGCAACACTGTTGAAAAGCTGCACACACAGCCACGCGATCAGTGTTGCCAGATGCAAGATTGACTATACCCCTAAAAAAATCCCAAAAAGTTTAAATTTTCTCCTAAAAAATCCAAATGTCTCCTAAAATCCATGTCTTTTTATCGATATTTTGCCTCGTATCTGTATGAAAGCACTATCGAAACTATCGATAAGCAATACTACCAAAACATGAAAAATATTCTAATAGTTACTGTTTTGCAGCTAATTTTGAGGTAACAACTATGCAATAGCTGCAATTATAGAGCATTTGAAAGTTTATCCTAACGATAGTATCGAGAAATCTTGAATTGAAAAGTGATCGATGTCTTTACAACTTTTACCCGCCACAATAGCAATCGGTACTTATCGACTTATCGAATTTAAAAATGTTTGACGACGGTGTTCGATGTTAGAAAAAATTTCAAACTTTATTCGAGCTGATTTAGAATCGGTAAGGGCTAAGTGTATGTTCTGTATCTTGGCTAGAAGAGATCGATGGCATCGTCCTCGGCCTCCACCAGGGCAAAGTCAGAGGTGCTGCCGAACATCCACCAGTGGCGCAGGATATTCCGGATGAGAAGCCCTCGCGTGGTGACAAACTCGAAAAAGTTGAAGAACAGAACGCTGGAGGTGAGCAGGGTGCCGGATGCGACGATCACCTCCCTGACGGTGAGCTGCTCGGCATTGCCCTGATTCAGATTATCCATGCAGTGCAGCACCTGGCTCAAGGACAAGAAAGTGTACATTTCAATTCACTATTTGTGGAAAATTTGTGGAATCCGGCACTCACCTGCTGCAGAATAATGTTGGCCAGCGGCATCAGGGACGCACTAAACAACAGATGCTTCACAATCAGGCCACAGCAGCGGTGGCAGCAAAAGGTTTTCACCATCTGCTTCAGGCTGGCCCGATCCTCCGTGATGTCGAAGACGGCATTGCAGATCTCGCAGCGATTGCTCTGCTTGTGCATGATCCAGCGCTTGAGGCACTTCATGTGGATGAATCCCTGCATAGGTCAAAGGTCACCTAGAGCAGGGCGTCACCAAACTAGGGGCGACGGACGCCTAACTTACCACGCTGCCCTTGCAGGTGCAGGGACACTTGATGATCTCCATGTCGCTGCGGTTCCACCGACAGATGCGGCACGAGTTGCCATTCTCGTTCGCCGAATGGATGCTCTCCTGTGACGAGTGTCTGGTGATCGGTGGCAGCATCCTGTCCAAGGCGGTTCGCGAGGCGGTGGCTGCGGATCCCGATTCTAGTCCTGGCGAACATGTGCCGTTGGCCACCACATCGCTGATTAGCCGCAGGGCCGAGGCTTCCGAAAGGACATTCTGTGGCTGAAGCTGCTGCTGATGCTGCTGTTGGGGTTCTGGATCCGGTTGCAGTTGCGACATTTCTCCTGCTGCTGGGATGCTATATGGAGGCCAAGGATGCCAGGGATGCTGCTGCTGACAATGGCTTTGCCTAGTGGCCAAGTGTGTGAGTGCGTGTGCGTGACGAAGAAAAATTTTTCAACTACGAATTTCTACACCGAATTTTCCTGCGACATTTTTTTGTACATAAAACCACAACGTTAGACTTTCACCGATTTTCTGAAACGTCACCAGACACCGCCTGCTGCTCTGCGGTCGCAATTTTACTCTCCTTAAATGGCATTTATGATATAAAAAATATATATAAAAACCCACCACATTTTCCACCCGAAAAAACTAGTAAGTAAAACATTAGGTTTTGATTTGCTTTGTTGTTTTTTTTTTGTTCTTGATTTCTTTTTGAGGCCTTTTCAATAATGCCATCGGTTAGTAAATGTTTCGTTCTCGTTACACGTACGTACATAGAATATATGTTTATTATTACAGTAAATCATCAATGTAAGCTACGGCACCGGGTCGTATAGAAGAGGAGGATTATAATCCATTATCCATTATATCCATTTATCGATGACCGCCAGCAGGGTTAGTAACAGCACTGCTTCCTTTCTCTTCTTCTTCTTCTCTCCACAATTAAAATTATGACAAAAAAATAATAATAATAATAATAATATATAAAGATAACAATTAATGCATACGTTTCTGCTTCAAGTTCGATAACAAAAAGATAATAATGCGTAAATCGTAATAATAATAATAATGGTCAAAAAAGGTAAAACAAAACACAAAAAACGTACAAAGAGTTATATGAGTCTCGGCTGAGTCATATGTTCGACGAGCCTTGCGCTGAACGAAGAATATACAGTTAGATATTTGCAGGATCTTGAGTTGGGTCTTGACTTGCTGATAATCATATATATATATATATATATATATATATATATAAATATATATCTGGAGATTTTGGGTTACTGTGCGCTCCAACACGAAATGCCAAACGGGGATTTGAGAGTTATGCTTAAAATTTATTGAGTTACTGCTTGCTGCTGTTGAGTTGACTTGGACTTTAGCTTGATGGGATCTAACATATATATATAAATATATATATATTTGGCCAGCTACTACTGGCAGTTGCGGAACCGGCGATATATGCTCTGCACGTAGACAAACACGCACTTCCAGTCGGGGCGACTCATCTCCACCATGTCCTCCACGTCCAGCAAGGGTGCTATGCCAGCCTTCTCACTGAAAAAAGGGAAAGGTTTATATTAATTATATACAAATAGAATTGGAAATGTAATGAAAATCTAGCAAAAAAGGGATTTTCTTGTTTAAAAATCATTCAAAATCGTGCCTATTGCATTTTTAAATTACTTTTACTCAAAATATATAAACCAAAAGGAAAGCTTTAGTCGAATAAAAGTGACTATAGGATACCGGGAACTCAAATCATTCACAGTACTAATTCACACTGTCGAACTTTACTCGAATTTGTAGAAAAACTTAAATTAAACATGGCAAAGGCCTAAGAAGAATATGTTGACAAGTTAAGGCAAATGTTGCTAGAAACATGCTGCGCAACAATCAAATTATGACAAATGTTGCTAGGAGCATATTGAGCAACATGTAGATGTTGCAGAAGTTCTACAAACACTAAAATTATATTGTTTAATAACTCCCATGTTTATCAACCGATTTTGCTCAAATTTTCAGAGTTTTTCCGCACTATTATAAATATATTTAATTTAAATTGAAATTCTGAGTTTGTCTAAAAATTCCTTTAAAAATGCTTGGTAGGGTTTTCGTTTTATGATACTTACTCAGCAACGCTGAAGGCCAGCTCAAAGTTGTGTCGGCGCGTCTGCTTGGTTAGTTTGGTGTAATCAAATGCATCTGGCAAGAAATGGTGTATCAGCGCGCAAAAGGCCAGGCCGTCTGACCAGCTCGAGCTAAAGTTGCTTATTTGGACGTTCTGTGGACACAGGATATACATTATATTAATATATACAAATCACTTAACGAGTTATAAAGAGATGTTTCATTTTTTAATTTGGCTGATTTCATGGCATTTTTCCGGGGGTCTCGTTTGATGGTCCCTTGAGAGAGCAAAAGCAGAACTACAACTAGGGATAAGACTAAGCTAAAAGCTAGTGAGTTTCACAGGTCTAAGTAGCAATAACAACAACAACAGCGGCCGTAACTCTAGCGATAAGCGATAAAAGCTGTACTTTGTAAACGCTGCAGCGCCTCAGGTTAGGGATGCACATATATCGATAAGAAAAATGTATGATATATCGATAATAATACTGTGTTCGTATTATGTCGAAAAGCTTAATAAATGGAAATTTTTGAATATTGAAAATATTGCAATAAAATATTGATCTTATTAAAAAATATGTAAATGTAAATTCATTTATATATTTTTTTCCCCGATTAAGCGAGATATCGATTTTTCGTACATGCATATTTTTTATGTTAACCTTCGCGTGTGATATCGATACAGTATCGATATATATTGATATTTTCTGCCATCCCTAATTCAGGCTGCTGCGTTTACTTAAGCTCTGGCGAAGCGCGGCAAGCGAAAGCGGAAACGGAAATGGCTGTCAAATCGTGCGTGTTGTGTCTGAGTGTGTGTATGTGTGTTTGAGTGTGTGTCTGAGTGTATTTGTTTGCGTGTATTTTTATGAGTTTTTTGAGTAAGCTTTCAAGCCAAAGTTAAGCGCTGTTAGAGGTTTTTGCTTGTTGATTGTTTGATTTGTATTTGTTTTTTTGTTTTCTCGTTAGATTTTATTGTTAAATAAATGCAATAAAAAATATTCGACGACACTCTAAAAATAACAGCGCACTATGGGGAATTTGCCCATTTTTGTGGTATTAATTAATAACTTGTAAACTAAATAAGATTTTTGGAAACGGTTTTTTTTATTATGATTATAGACACCGTTAGAAATATTTTTTGGAAAAATGGGCGTGGTTCCGCCCACCAAAATATATATATTTTTTTTTTAAGTTGACCGGCAATAATGCAATGATTCAATGCAATGAATATGATTGGAAAACAATTGAAAATGACAAATTTGCTTAGTTTTCAAGCTCTTTGGCATGCGAAATGGTTATATCCTCATAAAATTAATCGAGGACTTCAAATTTTCATGGTAAGAGGCTTTTAACTTTTGTGGCAAGGGCCAGATGTTTATGCTTTCGAATTTTCTTTATAAGGTTTGTTGAAAAAATAATAGGATCTGATAAATCTAATGCTCTATTGAAAACATCCGTGAAATTATTGACTCTTCTATGCTAACGTGCCTGATGCAGTTTATTTGCCTTATATAGTATGTTTTATTGCGTGCTTCTAACGCTTCTTCGTCATAATAGCCGACCGGAGGTATATTGCTTTATTTTTTTTCCAATTATTGTTTCTCAATAACATTGATTTTGCCAAAATAAAGTTTTAATGGTAGCATCC